>BLKR01004619.1:0-102921 GCA_011170035.1 Teleogryllus occipitalis | reverse complement strand
CCATCCGGACTCTCCTTTCTGACAAACCTTCTCTTATTTTCGCTCTCCCTGTCCTCGGGGCGAGCCTCAGACTTGTAGCGTTTTATTGTTGGGTTTGGGGTTCAAATACCGGTCGGGCCATTTGGAATTTGTGATGAACGAAGCAGCACGTTTTCTTCTGGATTTTCCCGTTTCTCCTACCTCCTGTCCCACCTCTTAATCAAAATCATTCACCCTGTCAAAATCATTTTACTGCGGTATGACGATATACTATTATAGTTTAGGCAGTGATATAATAAAGAATTCTCTTTCTTCTCTTCTGAACTTCTACCACAGGAGCACCGGTTCGATCTCGATCAATTCATATGTAATTACGGTGGACAAAACGAGATCTCGGCAATTTCACTCAGGGTTCTCCCGTTTCCCGAGCGTCTTATTCAACGAATGATCATTCATATTGCTGCACATTCACATCATCATCACACTAATCTACTTATTAGGTCACTCATGGGCGTAAAATAATTTTATATTAAAGTAGCCCTAAACCCCGATTATTAAATGAATAATTAATTTACATGTTCATTTACGTTTTTTTATTGAATAGTCAATGACTGAGTTCCGTTCAGGCCTTATTTTTCGTTGTGAGGTTCGGGTCATCAGACCTGCTCTTCCGCCTGTCCATGCAAATTTTGTTACGCTACTTTCACTATTTAGAGAAGAAAGAAGGTATCACTCGGCCAACGAAACAGGCGATTTGAATTTAGCTCAGAGGCATCTTTTAGGCTTGATCTTCTACGAGCAGTGAATCTACAACATGGGACAGCTAGATTTACTTCCCTTCCGAAGGAACGCGAATGAAGGATTTTTTTCGCTCATAAAAATCCACGCCTTCGATCGTGCTTGAACCGGTAAATTAGGCTACTGCGCTAATAGTTATTCCAGCAAAGCCACGTAGATAATAAAATATTAACAATTCTCTATTCCTAGACTGATCAACTGAAATGTATTCAATATTCTAAATCGAGAAATCGCCTTCCCCGACCGCCAACCTTCTCTGCCAGTCCTTCCCGTCAAACCCGATCCGATCAACCATTGCTGAGACCGTGAGCAGATTAGCGCAACCTTGCTCCCCGGCCGCTTGTGGGCGCTGGCGTCGCCTAGGAGCGTGCCGCCCCCCGCCGCGCCCCCGCCCCGCGGCATCCGCCCATCGCCCACCGCCCACCGCCGCCCGCGGAAGCTGCGTGTGACCCACATCCCCAGGGGCGGTCGCGCTCCCGTCGCCGCCGCCGCCGCCGCCGCGGGCGCCCCTGCAGCTCGCGCCGCGTGACTCACCCGCGTTCAATGGACCCGCGCCCCTCGCAGCCTCCCTCCCTCGCCCGCCCTCGCCCGCCCGCGCGGGAGCTCCCGGCTGCTGCCGCCGCCGCTGCTGCTGCTGCTACCAATGGCGCATTGCACTTGTGTTTCGATGCTTCAAAATTGTGTTTTTTTTCTCCGTTATTTATCGGTGTCTTTATTAAGTCGTGGATTGTTTATTATCTTCATTTTTGACCTCACTAACAAGCTCGCCACTGTCGTCATTATCCTCACCATTGTCCTCATTGTTGCCCTCACCATAGCCGTAATTTTTGTCCTCGTTATTGTTCCCTCTATTGTCCTTACTATGGTCCTCATCGTTGTCCCACTATTGTCCTAACTATTGTCCTCGCCGATGTCCTCGTTTTCCTCGCCCTTGTCCTCATCATTGTCCTCATTATGTCTTCATCTTTGGCCCCACCAGTTTTCCAAAAGCGTCCAAACAATTGTCCACACCGTTGACCTCGCTGTCCTCCTCGCCATTGTCCGCACCAGTGATCTCACCAATGACCTCGCCGGTGTCTTCACCACTAACCTCACCAGTGATTTTACCAGTGACCTCTCCAATGCCACCGCTGCCTCACCTCTTCCTCGCTGAAGCAACCCGCTCGAGTGAGCGAGCCGCTTGCTGCAGTGGCTGTCGTTACGAAGATGAGTTTTCACTTCTCTTCTGCGTGGTTTTGCAATAATTTCTTCATAATTATTCTCGACAGCGTATTTATGAGTGTCTTCATCAATATACTCATTGCAGTTATTAATTTTTCTATTAATATCTTGATTAGTTCTCTCAACATTGTTCTCTATATTGTCCTCACATGTGATCTCACGTTTGTCCCCAGCACTGCCCTCACCATTGTTGCAACCAGTGTCGACCTCGCCTCGTCGAATGCGACGGTTCGTCCTCTGCACGTGGGAGCTGTTTATTGTTGTGGCTGACGCTACCGAAGCCAATTGGCACGTCTGTTTTTCTCTTCAAAAGTTTATTTTCTATTTTCGTCAGTGTACTTCAGTTTTTTCATCAATGAAGACGTCATGATCATGGATATCTATTTCTATCTTCATTAGTTTTCTAATCGTTGTGTCGGTATTTTCACCGTTATCTTCGTCGGTTATCTCTCAAGTGCTTCTACTTTTTCACTAATGAAGCTGCGTATTTGAAATGAAACAAATGTTCCGAAATCTTCCGCATTTCTTCCTTTATTTAAGTGGATTTCGATATTTACATGAGTGAAAAAATAACCAGAATTTGTGTATTAATTACAATACAAACGAAGCTCAGAAATATCGTTTTATTTGACTGATGCATATAATTGTTCTATTGAACTGAAATTAACGATATCTTCGGACGTTATTTTATCTCGAATGAAGTTTAGAATGTTTTTAAGTTCTGTTAATCTTCCATCTACTACGTTAATATCCATGTGACAATGTTCTTTTTACTAATACTATGTTATATTGATTATATGTTTTATTTTACTTATACTATGTTATTTATGCTGTTTGACGTTTGTGTAAATATCTGTCGCACATTTTATGATGATGTGTTTTAAACGAGAATAATTTCTATAAGTAAATTTAACATAATTTCAGTCATTTCAACTTTAATGGGGTAGGACCTACCATTGACTTGTCTTATGTGTCTACTTCACTTCTTTCTTTTTATATCTTCATCTCACTCAAGTATTGAATTTTTGTTACAGGTCTGAATGATTTAGGAAGCTTACCAGAACTCTCCTATTCAAGGAGAAATAATACGAGCTTTTCTATTTTACTGTGAGTAAATTACATGCTTCAATATCGTTAACAAGAAGCTAGGTGGGAGGTGGTATAACAATATAACGTGATAAAATCATCGAGGATGGTGGAATTAATTTATTTTTTGAAAGTTGAGCATTTTCTTGAACATCTATTATAAAAAATACTTATATCTACATTCACTTAATGAAGTAAATGAAAATAAGTAGTATGTTAGTTTTAATCTTACAAACTTGGTTTCAGTTGGTATCTTTTCTTTCTTTGTTGACAAGTTGGATAACATTGCTTCACGTGTGTTTAGCAATTGAAACAGAATATCACATGAACTGTTGCCGTTGAAACAGGACGCACAATTAATAACCAAATATAATTTAGGGTCACGAAATTGGAATTTACACGTTTAATAATAATTTTTATTCATTAAAAATTTGTAACTAATAAAACCTCCGTAATATTATTGTTATGATAATATATGTTTGCCTGTTTTCGCGCAGAAAAAAACACAAAATGCTTACATTCGTCAATCCATAATTTTGCTTAGGGAGATCCTATCACTTCAGAAACACGTCTTGAATTCAGTCTTCCAACAAGGTTCGATGTACTGATAGAACAGATTTCTCATTTATCTTCACTACAGCGTGTTTATTCCGATTTTAGACCGATACGTCCGACCACGGCCAAACACATTGTAATTTTGTACAAATGTCTATTGATTTGACTTTCTCGCATGCTACCTATGTAGTATAGTGAAAGTTATGCAAAGTGCGGTAAAAATAACGGAGAATTCGCAGCAGAAAGAGTCGTTTTGTCGTTTCCTGAAGCCGAAAAAGTGAATTTACTCTCATTCCTAATGTTAGTAGTAAACCGGCAGGAAAGTTTTTGTCGGGACGCTTATAAAAATGGCTGAGGTCCGTTTTTCGTTGAACTCCAATTTTCGAAAATTACAAAAGTTACAAATATTTTGAGAAAGTGTGCTATGTACTGTTGCAGAACCACTAGTTTCCTATTATTTGAGATAATGACGGTAGGTGCTTTCAGAGTTAGAAAATCCACTCTCGTTACCTAGTGTTCCCTAAACGAAAGAGATTTCGCGAATTCCACTCTGTTAAACAGCCGGACACCGTTCCGATGAAATAAAGGAACCGGTTACGAAACTCCACTTCATGGTGAGCAGCATTCCCAGAACTGAAGTTCGACGCCAGGCTATTGATCGGAAATTCAAGAGAAAACAACAAGCGTCTTCGAAAGAGTTACCACCTTTTGAAAGCTTGTGTTTCAGAGATTTTTGAAACTGTGTAGTAAAACGATGAAGTTTAAAATAAAAATTTACATGTAATATAATATGAAAAATATTTTCGGCTGTTATGGTAATAAAAAATTGTTCATATTAGAAAAAATCAGTGTGTTATCGAACATAGTTTTAACTATATTTAATCTTCACTCAGAATATATTGGAAAAGCAAGAAAATATCTCTGCTGAAAATGAACCTCCTTAAATTCAAGTGAGACTTCAACGTTTAATTTCATTTTACTTCAATTCAAAATCAATACTTTCACAGAACAGTAGGGTTGCCACAGGCCCGATCGATGGTTGTAAAACCTAACCAGGGCGTTAAAACAATGATTCAGAAGGTATTGGCTCTGTTTATTATTGGCGACGTTTTAGAAAATGTTATCTTTGAATAATATTGCGCGGTATTAAACGCGAAAACATTCTGCAATAAAAAGTTTGAAACAACTAAGAATAGGCAATAAAATCTCGTTAGTTCTAATGTATATTGTTTTTTTAGTTATTTAAGGTCGCATTAACATCTAGGTCATTAGCGACCACTATTAGTTTCAACGTTATGGGTAACTGTGAACTAGATGAAATGTTAATGATGGGGAGGGTGAAAGGACAAACACAAATACAACCATGCCTGAGGCGGGACTCGAACCCGCGACCCTTCGGTCCAATACCGCAACGGAGCCTTACCGATCTCGGCCACCGGATCGGCTAGTTCTGTTTCTAGTGGTCATGCAGATGCGATATGTTGTTTTATATAATGATATTTATAACATTAATCGCATTACGCAAAGGTTTTTTTGTGTTAACCCTGAGCATGAAGTGTGTGCAACTCGGGGTCTCCGGATGAAACCCGGAGAGGTGGCAGCCCTACTTCGCAAAGGCGGTGCTCCATCTGTCGCCCAGCAGAGGCGGGGGCGCCGGGGGCGGGGGCGGCGGCGGCTCCCCTCTGGGGGTTGGGTGGGGGTGGGGGCCCGCGGCTGCCCCCCTCTGATCGGCGGGGCCCCGCAGCGCCGCGGTTCCCCGCCCGACCCACCGCCCCCCCCCCCCCGACGCCGGCCCTAATCCGCCGACCCTTTTATATGAAACTCGGCGCGAGACGGGGTGTACCCCAAGGGCCGAGGGTGAGGCCAGGGCGTGGGTACCGCTCTCTGCCGCGTCGCTTGCGGCCCCCCTCACTCTCCCCCTCCCCCTTTCATCCCCCTCTCAGCACCCTCTACGCCTTTCGCGTCCTGTGTCCTCTCGGACGACGCACGGGGGTTGGCGAGTGAAATCGAAACCCTGAAGTGAATGCTACTGTCGGGCTGCGAGCGCCAGCTTTTGATGTCTCTCTTGCAGCGAGGAGGTTTGTGTGTTTAAGCGGGCTCTTGTTGGGAATGTTGGCTGACAAATTTTTATGTATTGGTGTCCAAACAATGGCCCCGGTGCCGTGTTGATGTAGCCGGAGCCGAGGCAATGCTGTCGAGAGGCGTGCAGAAACAGAGTTACCTGGAGAGGGAAACGATACGCAGTTGGTGCATGAAAGTTACGTTTCTGTTGGAACAAAGGGGTTTGGAAAACTAAATCGTTTATCCAAATACAATGTTTTATTCGGTTTGGAAGTGAATTTACGCACAATAACTCATTGTACGCATATTTTCTCAAGGAATAAGTTGGATATTCATGATGAAATGATTCGAAGAAAATGTTGGTTTGAAAATTCATAATTCTTAAGCGAAAGTAATCACTCTCAATTTTAGAGGATATCAATCAACAGTTGATAATTGTTTTTTATCTACTGAAATGGTGAAATACTAGAACAAAGTTTTTTCATTGATTTAAGTCAAGTCTTTTTTTGGCAGCTAGATCACCCACGTCTTCTTGTCTAGGATGTAACATTATATTATGCAACATGACATCTAAAATTTTAATCACAGTACTGCACTGCCCTCATATTGTCTTAAAAAATTGAATAATCTTGATTTGACAAATTAACAATCATTTAATTTATTATGCAGATTGACTTGATCTCTAACATTTTTAAATTTTGGACACAATAATAATAATAATAATAATTATAATAATAATATTAATTATTATTATTATCATTATTATTATTATTAATTATAGGAAATGAAAGTCAACTATTCGAATGATGTGTTAGGAATGGGTAAAGAGGTGCCTGGAAAATAGTAATCCCAAGTAAAATGAAATATGTTACAGAAAAAAGATTATGATGGGCACCGGCAGATGAAAGTGTGTGCAAAATTGTGAAGTTATGTTCGACAAGTTTTAAACGCTTGGTTCCTAATGTTTGATTTTAATTTTTATGGAATTGAAAACAGAATATTTGTTGACCTTCAGTAGCAATAGTCAATGCATCTTAGAAATTTAAACTTCAAATCAACTGATCATAATACTTGTCAGTTCTGGATGAGAGTACAATAATTTGCATATTCTTTTAACACAGTATATTTGCTACCTCATATACTTAAGAGCCTCGCCTTTATGACCATATTCTAGGATTCCATCACCAACAGTATTTTCATTATCATTTCCTTCACTAATGTCCTAACATTCACCATATTCCTGGCCGACACCATCACTATCACCAGGACAATATCATCACAGCTTGTGTCTTTTTCTCCCCAGTGGCTTTCCGCTTGTCATAATCACAAAAAGATGAAGCGTATCCGAGGGCAGGTGAACGTGTTAACGTGTTGAGATGACGTGTAACCGTGGCACTGAGTACGGGAGCGTTGGCACAGCCGCATCAACAGCTGCGTGTCGAGTGAATAGGGTCGCGAGACAGCAAAGAAGCACTGACAACTCATGTGGTAAGGTTATAGGACAAACATTCGCAGGAAGGAAATGACTTGATGGTTTGTTTTCTGTAAATTTGGATACATTCGAATATAGTTTATTACTTAACCGGATCAATAAATGTATTATTTATTAATTACTTGCCACTTGTTACTTCCATACTTGTTATTCGTGATTTAAATACAGGTAAAAGAGATTTAAAACTATTGTCACTGCAATAAAATTCTCTATTTAAATGCAAAGATGTTTTGTTACATGAAAATTATCTATTAATATAAAATATTAAATGCGTTAAGCAACCGACTCTTGTACAACTGGGTGTACAAGTTAGTACAGTACAGTTTGTGTCGGGTTTTCCTTACAAGTACCCCATCACGTGTCGAAACAGATGTAGTAATCTCACTTTCTCCTTTTTCCTTGACCTCTGATGCTATTTATTCTAATATTTCTATTTTTCTTATTTCATAATCTCGTTTTTTAAGCACTTCCTCATCGTAATTCGTTTTGTGTTCACTTTCAACGGCAAAACCATCGTCCACATTAACAAGACTTGAAATTTCCATTAGCGGCCATTAATGGTACCATCGAAAGTAGGAATCTTGGAAAAAAATTTGTCCAGCATGTTCGCACATGTTCACAGTGATAAGAAAAATTCTACTTTTGGTGATGTGCGATGGTTCGCTCCAAAAATTGAAACGACCCTCAGAGGTCAACGACTGGAATAAAATCCGTGACTCCGAATGTAATTGTTGTTTAGAAAGAGATAAGATGGTACAGTGAACAAAAACTTCTTGCGACATAAGAGAAGAGATCGGTATATCGATTTATTTGTTGGTTAGTGTAGATAAGGCGTGAGGTTAGGTCAAGGAAGAGGAAGGAAAGATCGCGCGCGGTCCGTGTCCCGTTTGAGTACTTCTCAGGCATTCGTCTGGTGTTGATCGGAGAAACCACGGAAAGCTACCGATCAGAGCGGCCAGCCGCTAGAATTCTCCTCCATACAGCGACTGAATTCGATGTAATTGTTTGTAGCTAGTGTAGCGTCGCCTGGTCCGGCGCCGGTGCGTCGGGCCGCTTCGGGGAAACCCGCGTAAAGCCGGATGTGGGTGGAGGGTGGCGGCGCCACGCCGCGCCGGGTGAAAAGCCCTCAGGAATCCCGGCTGGGATTTCCTTCAAAGGGACGCGCGCGGATGCGAGTCTAGGAGGTGTCGGTTGTAGCTCTGGAAAGGCTGGCCAGCGAGCCGTGTGTCGCCCGCTGCTTGTAGGGTGGGGGCGAGCCGGCGGATATTTAAGGCCGCGCCGACAGGCGCCTCGGGGGATACGCTGGGTGTCGAAAGACGTGAGGTATCTCCAGGGCAATCCTTGCACGTGATCTTCAGGTCGAAGATCGGTTTGGCAACAAGCCATGTAACTGGTGTAGTTACGGGACTCTATGTCCGACAGCTTCGCACTTCGCGTTGCTTTTTGCTGCTTCCGAAGCAGTGGTTCTGGGCGAGGCCTAGGGGACGGTCGCGGGGTTTCGCGGCTAAGAGAATTGAAAGGTTGCCAAGGGGCTAGATTTTTGTATCATATCATTGTACATTAATTGTAAAAAATCTGTAAATATATTGTATTTATTCAATCAGAACAGTCGTCTGTGTTTTTCACTCTAGTACGTCACACTAGAGTGGAAAAGCATGCTACCAAGGAAAATCGAACCTAGGACTTCCTGGTTAGAGGCAGAAGAGAGAGAGATGCGTTTATTTTTTCTCTGCTGTCTCGGTGACTGCACATCACCCAGGATTAATAAAACCATACTTTGAAAGTGGCTACACGCATTCGGCACTCGCCGAGCAACGACCAATTCCGAGCAATGATTTCGACAAATGTCTGCTTCCTTTGATGTGTCCAGAGTATGTGTCCAAATAGAAATTTCCAATGAAAAATGTGAAGCCGTTTTTAAGAATATGGCAACTAAGAATTACTATAAATGCGAAATTTGCATATCTTTTTCACAGGAATCTATTGAGTTTTTGAAAAACTTCATTTTAATTCATTAAAAGCACTTCCACTTACAAATGTAATACTGTTTACAAATCGATGGCAATGTGCATATTAGCGACGTGAAAAATATTAAAAAAATACATTTGTGTAATATTTGAAAAACAAAAGAATACACCGAAATGAACTTAACGTCATATTGAACAGTACCATTAGCATCATCTGTTGGAAAAAGTTGAAGAAAACATTCGGAGCCATTTCTGAGATAATGGCGCTTGAGCGTGTTGAAAACGCGGAATTTTCAACTCATTTTGACAGAAAACTGTTGTTTTTGAGAAACTTTATGTGACATTGTTTAAAGACGAACGGACGTTTTGAGAAAAAACAATACTTTTTCGATATCAGGGTGTAACATATTTTTGTTGAAATCTCGAAATCGTTTTTCCTCAGCATTACAAAACTTTGTCTATACTACGTATATTACTGTATAGTATAGTAATAACTATCTGAGAAGCACTAATGCTTCCTTGGCGCGCTAGTTGCCTGCAACTTCCCGTCGGCGGCAGCGGGCAAGCCGGCAGAGCGGCGAGCGGGTGTGGGGGTTTAATCTGGAGCAAGTCGCACAGATGCGCGAGGCCCCTCATCTCCATGCACGCGTGGCCCCTTGGCCGCGCGCCCTTCCTCGTCGTGAGGGGGAGGGGCTGATTGAGGGGCCGCGAGGGCCGCCCTTCGCGGCCGCCCAAGGGGCGTCGGCGGTCCCCCACTGTCCCCCCGCAGCCCAGCGGGCGGCCTCTGATTCCTCTTCTGTTCGTCCGCCACTGGCTGCGTGTGGCGAGTCGGAGCTTGGAAGCGTTGAGGATGTGGTGAGAGGGTTTGGAAGCGAGCTTGGTCTAACTTCTTCTCCTTTTTTTCTTCTTCTTCTTCTTCTTCTTCTTCTTCTTCTTCTTTTCCTTCTTCTTTTTCTTCTTTTCCTTCTTCTTTTTCTTCTTTTCCTTCTTTTTCTTGTTTCTTCTGTTTCTTTTTCTTCTTTTCCTTCTTCTTCTTTTTCTTCTTTTCCTTCTTCTTTTTCTTGTTTCTTCTGTTTCTTTTTCTTCTTTTCCTTCTGCTTCTTTTTCTTCTTTTCCTACTTTTTTATTTTCCTTCTTTTTCTTCTTTTCCTTCTTCTTCTTCTTTTCCTTCTTCTTCTTTTCCTTCTTCTTCTTTTCCTTCTTCTTCTTTTCCTTTTCCTTCTTCTTTTCTTCTTTTCTTCTTTTCCTTCCTCTTTTCCTTCCTCTTTTCCTTCTTTTCTTTTCCTTCTTTTCTTCTTTTCCTTTTTCTTTTTCTTCTATTTCTTTTTCTTTTCCTTCTTCTTTTTCTTCTCCTCCTTTTCTTCTTTTTCCTCTCCTTTTCTTCTTTTTCTTCTCCTCCTTTTCTTTTTCTTCTCCTTTTCTTCTTTTTCTTCTCCTCCTTTTCTTCTTCTTCTTCTTCTTCTTCTCCTTTTCTTCTTTTTCTTCTCCTTTTCTTCTTTTTCTTCTCCTCCTTTTCTTCTTCTTCTTCTTCTTCTTCTTCTTCTCCTTTTCTTCTTCTTCTTCTCCTTTTCTTCTTCTTCTTCTTCTTCTGCTTCTCCTTGTGTTACATCTTTGCTAGCTTCTCCTGCGTCAGCATATTTACGTTGCTAGCATCTTATTTATCTTCATCTCCTCCTACGTGTTCATTTGCTTCGTCGTTTTGCTTCTTTCTCGTTTGCATCTTCATCTGTATATTCTGAGTTTGTTTCCTTTGTATAATTTATTATTATTATTCGTATACTTCATTTTATTATTATTCGTCTTATTGGACGCCTACGTGTTTTTCAGCTGAGTTTTCAACTTTTTAGAGTGCTTTTTCTTGTCTGTTTCTTCTCTGCCTTCTGCTTATTTTCCTTCTTTAATTTCTTCTGTATTCTTTTCCTTTTTCTGTTTCTTCTCTTACGTTTATTTATTTTTCTAAGCCTACGTCTTCCCCTCGCATATTTATTCTCATTCGTTTGTTCCTCTCTGGCTTTTTGTTGTTGTTGTTGTTGTTGTTGTTGTTGTTGTTGTTGTTGTTCTTCTTCTTCTTGGGATGTTTGCTTCTTGTGCATTTCTCATTCGTGTCTGCTGTCCTCTTCATGTTGCGTGTTGTAAGTTATCGTCTGAAATATCATTGTAATATCATTCACTGCAGTCACGGCCGAATGATATTTTGCGCGGTGCGCCGAATTTGCTTTTTGCAAGAGTGCATTTCCTTATTTTATACCTTGATCTCTTGGAACAAAATATTTTAAACAGGTTAGTGATCATTATCAGGTGTACTGCGGAGCTGTGTTGCCGATGCAAATAACCAAAGATATTCCAAGAACATTTTGTCATCGTTACAACTAATCTTACGTCGTCATTCACACTTCAATTTGCAAGTGACATCTGGACATTTACATTATGGTTCAATAATGAAAAGATATTTACAGCATCCGCATTTACGAATGTATACAGTATTTAAATTAATGACAATATTATAATCATTTTCAAGTATTTTTGTAAGTACTGTATTTCTTTTCGGTAATGGAAATTGTATTACAATTAAAGAAAATGTATTCGAGCTTGAAAGCAATATGGAAATTGGAAACAAATATTAATTTTCTGTAAATATGTAATATTTTTTTAATGTTCCAAAACATGTGCTGTGTGTTTCAAAATAATATTTAATGCAAATCAGTTAATTACATTTGTTTCTACCCATTCGCCCATATGTAGAAATAAATATTGGCTACGAATTTTAATTGTTTTTTACTGGTTCGTGATATTTTCAGGACATTTGTGAAAAATCACGATAAATATGCAATAAAAACTCAATGCAATACACACAAAAACATCATGTTACATGCAAACTCATAATATGCAATGTATTTAAATATGTATACATACAACATTGTAATGCATAGGCAATTTCCTTTACGCCATGCATTTATATTACTTTGTAAACACGTGTTGCAGCAATATTTTAAAAATCCATCCTGCCCAAAATAGCGCTAAATATTATGTAAATCGTGTTTGTTCCACTTGTGCAGGCGACATCGGTTTGTGCATTAGATATCACGAATATTAAACGAGATCTACACCTTGGTGATATCGTAGTAAAGAAGACGTTTTCTATTCATTCATTCGTTTTGCACGACGGCAACTGTATGTGGCGCCCGTGTTTGGTTTCCCTCGCCATTCTACGGCCTATTACGATTTGCTTTTGAATACATCCCCCACCCCACCCTGCCGTACGCGGTAAATGAGACGCCGAAAACCGGTTTCCGCGTGGGGTAACACTTCGCAAGCCCCACGACCAGCAGGCTTGTACAGCCAGGATAAGAGATTCACGTCCTTGGTTCAGGATGTAACTAATAATAAGAATTTAATTATTTATATTAAGTATAAGAAGTAATGCCAATCAATCAAAAATTAAGAAATATAATTCTATTGATTGATTGGTGATTGCGGGCGCGTCAAAAAGGTAAGGTCATTATTCCCGTAAGTGTAGTGCATGCTCTGGGGTGTGAACTTCCCCCACTAGAAGCTGAGATTCGTCGTCAACCTACCATCGACTAGCAGGGTTTTCCTCAACCAGGTATCTCCCACTAGCAGGGCACCGCCCCAGCCGGGACAAGCTCTAAGTTCCCGACTGGTCTCCCAGCATGTGTAGTAGTGTGATGCAGGTGAATGCGTGTGTAAGTAAGGGGTGAGGTTAAGTCAAGGAAGAAGGAGGAGAAGAAGAAGAAGTAGTAGAAGAAGAAGATAGATCGCGTGCGGTCCGTTTGTTAGGGTACTGATCCGGCATTCCCCTGGTATTGATCGGAGAAATCACGGAAAAATATAGATCAGAGCAGCCGGCCGCTAGAATTCTCCTCCAGAAAGCACCTGAATTCGCTCTAGCTGTAGCTAGTGTCGAAAATCCTTCCAGCGTCGAGGCTCGAACCTAAGACCTCTTGGTAGAAGGCTCTGCATTAAATTCTTATAAAATGTCATCAATTTAAGCTTCTGTAAATTCTGAAATGGGTAGTTCTCGAACTACTTACATTGTAATTGTCAGTAGCCATACAATGAGTTATCATTAATGTGAAAAAAGAAATTGACAATTGTAGAAAATGTATAATTCGAAATAACAAGGCATGAATATAATTCGAGATAACAAGGCATGCAGTATTACTGATGTAATGGAGCATGCTGTGAGGAGAGGGGAAAACATACTAAGTGAATACGTCCGGCTGTGATAGCTCCGTGGCAGCGGTGTTGCTTTTACAACACTGTAGACCCTGAGATCCTAGCATTCGAGTCCAAATGTTAGCAGATTTCGATAGTAAGCGACCCAGTTCTTTCGGACTCAGACGCTCTCTGCAGAATAATTATAGCTGTCGGTTGCTCCGATCAGTAGTTTTCGGTGGTTTCTCCGATCAGTACCAGGAGAATGCCAGAGCAGTGATTTACCAAACGAGTCGTCGATGGCGCATGAACTTGCCTTCATCACACACACACACACACACACACACACACACACACACACACACACACGTGCACTGCGTTATCAGACGTGTCAAGAAAACATCACACATTCAGGAACATACAGGTTGTCCCGGCTGGGCAGTACACTGCTGGAGGATGATACCTGGAGATGGAAAATTGTATCCGACGAGTAGTTCGATGCCGGATCTCGTGTACCAGGAACACCGCCACCTCCCATGATATAACATGCGAGGTTGATGACCTCAGTAGATTACGCTCCTGGTATCACTATTCCCTCGATCTCTTATTCACTTGTTCCACTGACCGAAGAGGGCAATTATAGGGGAAATATTGCTGGGAATTTTGGGGATACTTAGTTGCATATATTTCCGACCCGTCAAAAATAACGCTCACAGATGGGAGCTATTAGAGAAATAGATACTCTTTAACTTTCATGCACTGCAACGCTGTAAATGTGCAAGTTCTCTCACTTGGTGTTGAGGAGAGAAGTGCTTGTGAGAAATCTCATGGTATTTAGCTTCTTGGCACAGTGTACCTATGTTCACTGCCAAGATTGCGACCGGGAACGGTAGCTCAGAGCATCAACTGATGTCACTGCAGCGCCTCTGACCTGAGTTCGAGTCCTGACGGCGGCAGGATTTTCGACGCTGGCTTTTCAGCTAGGTCCAATTCAGTCGCTGTCTGGAGGAGAATTCTAGCGGCCGGCTGCTCTGATCGGTAGGTTTCCGTGGTTTCTCCGATCAACATCAGGCGAATGACGGAGCGGTACTCTAACAAACGGGTCATGGACCGCGCGCGATCTGTCCTTCCCCTTCCTTGTCCTATCCTCTCCCCTTACACACACACACTTATACTAACATGCACCACACTATCACATATTCCGGGAGAGCGGTCGGGAGTTTGGAGCTTGTCCCGGCTGGGGCGGTGCCCTGCTGGTAGGAGAATCCTGGTCAGGGGGAAACCCCACTAGCCGACGGTAGGTCGGCGCCGGATCTCGCCATCCAGCGGGGAATGATCACCGCCATCTCCGGAGAAAAAACATGCACTACACTAACGAGACTAATGACCAAAGCAGTTGACGCGCCCGGAAACACGAAAAAATCAATCAATAAAAAGAACTAGATTGCGAACGATATGAAGATCTGTGACTTCAATGAGTTGTACCATCCGCCATAAAGTCCAGAAGTCCAGATCAGATTTGTAACACTGCAAAATCAATAGGCGCAACGACAGAATACCAGTGTGCATGCGCCGACTTTTAAAGACGAGATCAGCAAGGACGTCCCAATTGCTCATTTTATTTGGTGTGCCAATACATTATATCTGTTATAACCTGTTTGCAAGTTGTGAAACTCGTTTTAATAATGAAATTGACGACTAGAACGTCCGATTTTATTGTTTGCATACATTGTGTTTATAGACTGACTTAACAATCTCCACCTCAGAAATAAAAGTTATTTTCAATAAGTGTATAGTCAATTTACTTTTACTTCAGTGTTATAATTAATGGAAACTTTTCATAATTGTTTTCAGTGTTTTAACATAATAAGAGAATATTAGAATAAAGTAATCTTACATTCTAAAATTAGATTCCCCTGCAAAATATGTTTTATTCTTCCTTGCATCAATATTTTAATGCAAAGTGTGTTGTATTACAACAATTATTATTTAAAAACATCGTTTCTGCGGTCAAATCATAATTTCTATGTTGCGACAATAAACATATTAGGTTATATACGTATTTTATCTAAACGCGTGGTTATACTTTGTCACTTCTCATTTCTGGTTTGCCGCCAGTCGGAAGTGGCTGGCAGAGCCCAACGGCCGTCGAATCGCAACATCGAACATCGCCCACCGCCGCCCCAAAAGGCTCTCGGTTTCAAATCGCATAATCCTCAAGAAAAGCGAAGAAAGGCGGACCAAAGTTCAAGAGGGGGGGAAAACTTGTTTTCTTCTTCTTCCTCCGCGGAACGCGATGACCGCGTGGATATACGAGCACAGCGGCCGCCCGCCCCGAGGTTTCCACTCGAAGAGAACCTATCAATCAGCCCTCGAAGGATTCCGAACATTTGGCCGCGCAGGAGGTGGAGTGCACCTCGGGCCCGCACAGGCCGTCGAGACCCGCGCGGACGGACAGATGGACGTCGTGACAGATGAGGACGGAGGTGGGGGTGCCCCGCACGTGCCGGGGCGCGTTGTTCGTTTCCGGGGGAACGCGGGGAGGAAGAGGGGGGGGCAGGTCGGTCCTGGGTGAGGGGAGTCGGGGGGCTGTATATCTGACGAGCGCGGCGGTCGTGAGGTTAAAGAGACGTTGTAAAAACCTCGGGACTCTGCCCCGCCGCAGCGGTCGTCCGCTTTACAGCGAGGGAAGGGGGGAAGGGGGCTGTGGGGGCTATAAACCCCCCCGAGAGCACAATGAGCGAAGGGGGCCGCGGGCAGGCTGTACCGGCTGCGTCGCCGTCGCCCCCGGACGCGAGGAGACGCCTTGTGGTACGCCAGGGTGCGGGAGGCCGTGGCGGTGCCAGTGGAGTTTGCGGTGGTGACGGCGGGGACGGCGAGGACGGAGGGGAGGCGGGGAGGAGGTGACGGCGGGGACAACGGTGACGGCAGGGACGGTGAGGATGACGGGGACGGCGGCGACGGCGTCGGCGGTGACGGTGGCGGTGAAGGTGGCGAGAACGGCGGGGAGACGGGGACGGCGGGGACAGCGGTGACGGCAGGGACGGTGAGGACGGTTAGGACGGCGGGTACTATGGAGACGGCGGTGTCGGTGGCGAGAGCGGTGACAGCGGTGGTGATGTACTGACGGTAGACATTGTACGATGAGGCCTGTAAAATTAGCATAGCAAAGTTTAAAAAAAGAGCAGAAGAGGTGGCTCAGGGCATCAAGGGATGTCACTGACTTACAGATCCTAGGTTCGAGACCCGACGGTGGCAGGATTTTCGACACTTCCTAGATCGAATTGAGCCACTGCCTCGACGAGAAATCTAGCAACCGACAGCTCTGATCGGTAGTTTTCCGCGGTTTCTCTGATAAACACCAGTTGAATGATGGGGTAGTATTCTAACAAACGAGCTCGGTCCGTTCGCGATCTTTTCTTCCTCTTCCTTGTCCTATCCGCACCCCTTACTTACACATACTTTCACTAACATGCACTACACTACCACATATGCCGGGAGACCGGTCTGGGGATTGTCCCGGCGGAGGCGGTTACCCACCGGTGGGAGATATCTGGTTGGGGAAAACCCCGCTAGCCGATGATAAGTCGGCGCCGGATCTCACCACTCCGCGGGGGAAGATCAGCGCCACCTCCCGAGGACAAAATATATGCATTAAACCTACGAGACTAATGACCTTAGCAGTTGACGCCCCCGGAATCACCAATCAATCAATCAGTGGAGGAGGTGCGAGGGATGATAGGAGCGGATATGGTGTCGGGGATGGAGATATGAGATATGAGATGTGATCGTGGAGGTTTTGACGGTGTTGGTATTGATAGCAGTGCAGGGATGTGTTTTAATGGGGGATAGCTATACTGGGAACTAGCTATGGCAACAGTTAATTTATTTATGGTATTGTTAGTTTCGATACTTCGAATCAAAACCTAACAGAGAACAATATTTCGAAACATTGATAAAATCTCAAGAATTCATTAATTTATTATGTAATGGTGCCTAGACTCAATTTAAAACAGATAAAATATTAGGTTATTCTTATTTCTTCGTTCGAACATGAGCACCAGTACTCGGAAAAGAGTCTCTGTACCCATGAAAAGTTCCTTTGTATCGTTGGTCAAGATTAAAAACAAGCATGCTGATTTATAAACATGCAAACATTTGAAAATGGAAATATTACTAAGTTACAGCATACCACTTAGAACAATGCTAAAGAGGAAAATGTTTTGTGAATGATATTTTGCCATGCTTTGACAGGATCCAGTTGATAAGAATCTTAAAAAATTGTATTGATGCTTTGGTAATATTCTTGTACTCTGCAGATATCACCTCCAATAGTGCTTTTCCTTACAATCTATGGCTTATGCAGTCGAAATAAAATGTAAAATGAAAAGGCTTTAAATAGTACACGTTCTTTTATCTTAAGAACATCATTGAAATGTAGAGTACGATCGCGTTTTTTTATAAAGTTGAAATCAATGAAGATTCCAAGCAAGTGGTGAATTACCACCAAGATCCAAAAATGAGCATTTTAGGAATGAACATATTTTTAATTATGTTAGTTGCATTATTAAGAATATATAAATTATCTACAAAAATTACATTCATTATGATTATTTATTACAATTGTCACCAAACAAATGTACCCTTGACTGTTATTTGTACTATCTTGCTACAAAAGAATATCGCTTAGTTGAAGAGTTTTAAAGCAAGAAAATATTTTATCTACTACGTAATAGAAACATTGTTGCAACTTCAATTAAAAACTACCTTTTTGGATGAGCACATTAGGGTGACCGTTTTGGGGCGAATATTTTTATCCCTAAATCGCAAATAAACAAATAAAAAAGATATTATAATTGTCTGAGGAAGAAAATAGTATTATCTCTTGTTACCGAACACTTCGAATGTATTTTAGTATTTTTTTAAATTTTCATTTAAACAAAGGCTGGAATTGGAGAATAGCTCTCTTTGAATATTGTGTATTATTTTTTGTATGTATATTTTTTTTAAAATAAAACAGAGCAACCGAAATTTTAACGCGAATTACTCAAATCGCCGAGAGTTGCTCAAATCGCCGAGAGTTGCTCACTGATTTCGAAAGTTGAGTGCACCCTCCAATGTTTGGTTCGTACACCGTTATACTTCTTTGTATGAGGAAAGTTATGCAAGCGGACCACTTGCTACAATTTCCCCGAGTTCTTTAGTCTATCCCTCAGCCATTCAGAAAGAATTTACTAAGAAAGCGTTAAATTTTTGAGAGTCATTTTCTCTTTTACCATGTCCGTTTTCTTCCTTTTTATCTGAACCACAGAAAACTGTCTTGACCAGCAATAAATCATGTTGCTTCTAGAAAAGTGGTCAAACAAGCATTGTTCGTTTTGTAAGTTGACTTGTTTTATGTTATATTATTGAGTGTAGCAGTTTATAAAAACATGCGAGTTGCAGAAGAAAAAAACCGTCAAGCAGAATAAAACATAGAAATACATTTAAAAATACACAAAATCTCGTTTTGAAATATATACAACGGTGAAATCTTAATACATTTTTAAGCATGTTCTTATATATTACATATTTCCAAGCACATACATGATATTTTATTTAATATTCAAAATTGTCATAATATTATCTTGATTTCTTTATCATGTATTTTAACCAAGGAATATTTTTCCGTGATCTAAATCTGAGACGAGAAATGTTATATTAATTACATGAATAGGTTTTCAGTTTCGTAAATATTAATTTTTTCTAATACAAAATGAAATAAAATTTTTCCTTTTAAAGAATATTTAATAATGCATCTTTTCATAATTTGAAAGTTAATAATAGCGTAATTTAAATTTTGTGTTGAGCTTGTTTTGTGAAGAATAATGAGCTACGTTACAAGGATGTCTGCAATACTTGCTACTCACAAAAAATAAGAATTTTTTTGATTTACGGCATGTCACAAATGTGAATAACGAAAATGTTAGCGGAATTCCACGAAAAATTTTGTGAAAGCAAACACAATGCGGAATCATCTCGATAAAACCACGCGATTTTTCCAAGAAACCTCACGTCTTTGTTTTCGAAACCGCTCTGATCCCTCTATTTCACCTTCGTCCGTTTCGCGGAAGTGGACAGTTTCCTAGAAGTTTGCGCTATCTCGCGTCGTGTGTGTGTGTGTCAGAAGTGTGGGCGCGATCTCCGGACGTGTTCTTTGAGGTGCGCCAGAGATTTTTACGGAAAATCCGGGAAAATCCCAGCCGGATCTCGAGTCTCGGGTCCCGCAGCCCTCTTGTTTTACGGGAGATGCAATCTTCTCCCGCAACTTGGACCGTCCTGTTCAATTCTCGGACCGTCATCTTGCTATTTTTCATCTACGTGTTTCTTTGCCTGTTTGTTTTATTCTTTCCAATGAGTTTTGATCGTGTGACCTGTTCCGGCAACCATTTCCATCTCTATTTACTGTCCTTTATCGTAATCATCAATGAATTAAATTATTAAATTATATTAAATAAATAATCATGCGCTATTTATTTATATGGTTTAATTGCCTATGATTATTAAAAGGATATTTTATTTTAATCACAATTTTTAGCCAAATGAAAAATAAGTATGTGTTAAAAAGGGATTGTCTCTTACTGTTGTTGATGTATGAGTGTGATACTTCCCCATGTTTTCCTAGTTCATTCACAAAATGTTTTGTTAAAACAACTGTAATTTCCGGTAAGTAAATTATTCCGGGCATTTAGTTATTTCTGGTATTCCTGTCAATAAATTATCATTTTCGCAACGTCAAATTATTATTTTTTATTAATAATTTTAGATCGCTTTCCAGCAACATGATTTTGTTGACAATTATTGTTACAACCGGTGAATTAAACAAGAAAAATAGATCTAAAAAATAAAAAAGTGCATCTTTAATTGAAAAGAAAATTCTGTATCAGCTGCAAAAAAAAATAAATTTTTTTTTGAATCTGTGGCCGCTCGAGTCCTAGTTTTTGTTGTATTTGCTGTTCTTTTTCTTCTTCTTCATTTTCTTCTCCTTCTCCTTCTCGTTCTTCTTCTTTTTCTTCTTCTTTTTCTTCTTCTTCTTCTTCTTCTTCTTCTTCTTATTATTATTATTATTTAATTTACCAGAGAGAATACGTGCTGTATAATGTATCATTATCGACAGTAACTCTAAATAACTTCTTTTAATATACCAACAAACTAAATAAAACTTGTTTTGGCAAAGTAAGAACAAACTTTATTACTTGACAGAAAAGGAAAAACACATGTGTCTTGTCAGTATCGCAGGTCACATGCGCTGATGATCAGCTCTCTTTCACACTGAAACCCTTAGAGGTCATCGAACGATCTTATCAATTTCCTTTCTATCTTTTCATTAATCCTAATATTCACTATCCTCTAACTACGAGCATTAAAGTAACAACAGACTTCACGCGACCAACGAAACACAATTTACGATTCGAAAGCGACAGGCAGCCGCCCTAGACTCCTCACCATGACCAAAAGCTTTCCACCACGGGAACTATAGCTTATTGCTCTGCGGGCCACAAATATCCCTCATCCCTGGCGGAACACAGAAGAACTTTAAAGCCCGCTGGCATCTCTTCCACCCCCGCTTCCACCGCCGGTTCTGAGCCCCTCCCCGTCAACATCATCCCTCACCCCGAACGTCCGGCAGGCAACAACTTTCTAACCGACATGCACAGTGGTCGAATCAACGGAAGGATGGCGTAAAATTAAAGTTGCGTTTTCTCCAATAAGTCGAAATTAGATTTCAAAGGTTGTGTAAGATGAAGACTCTTAGATACGATATAAAGAATATGTATACATCAGCTAGCTTTAAATACTGTTTAAAATTGTTAATAGTTCATATAGAAATCAAAATAAATGTTTTTCAGTTATGCTAATGAAGATGTGGGATACTACTCAAGCCACGGGTTCTGGAAACATTAAGAGAATTTAATTAGAAATCTAAGTTAATATTAATTGATTGATTTTTTTCGTGTTTCCGGGCGCGTCAACGGCTTTGGTCATTAGTGCCGTAAGTGTAGTGCATTTTTTCTCAGGAGATGGCGGTGATCTGCTCCCGCTAAATGGCGAGATCCGGCGCCCACCTCCCGTCGGCTAGTGGGGTTTCCCCCTAACCAGGACTCTCCCATCAGCGGGTCGAAGCCCCAGCCGGGACAAGCTCTAAGCTCTCGACCTGTCTCCCGGAATATGTGGTAGTGTAGTGCATGTTAGTGTAAGTGTGTGTGTGTGTGTGTGTGTGTGTGTGTGTGTGTGCGCGCGCGCGTAAGGGGAGTGGATAGGACAAGGAAAAGGAAGGAAATATCGCGCGCGGTCCGTGGCCCGTTTGTTAGGATTCTGCTCCGGCATTGGCCTGGTGTTGATAGAAGAAATCACGTAAAACTACCGATCAGAGCTGCCGGCCGCTAGAATATCCTCCAGACAGCGACTGAATTAGACCTAGCTTAAAAGCTAGTGTCGAAAATCCTGCCGCCGCTAAGTTAATCAATGGCTTTCAAAATCTACAACATTGTTACTCTTACTGTA
Organism: Teleogryllus occipitalis; assembly: GCA_011170035.1. Lineage (NCBI taxonomy): Eukaryota > Metazoa > Arthropoda > Insecta > Orthoptera > Gryllidae > Teleogryllus > Teleogryllus occipitalis. The sequence continues at coordinate 81,042 of BLKR01004619.1, read as the reverse complement.
TGCCGCAATGCTGTATGCGTATAACGGACGGAATAAGTAATAGAAATTATAATGCCCAAATAACTTATTTTATCATTCACACTTATTTTGCGAATTTCAATAATTCGACATCACAACAACGAAAACTTCAAATGACCGAAAAGTGATACAACTTGAGACGAGTAACATGATCTTTTGACGGTGTCTTTTGCTCATTCTAATCTAGTTTTAGCTTGTATATTTCTGACTGAAATGCATTCTAGTAGGTAGTAAATTCAAAAAGTAAGTAGCATAAAGCTGCCCAAAACAAAATAAATTTTTAATAAATTCCTAACTTCACAAGGCGTAGGTCAGGTTGTAAATGACGCAGAAAAGTTAATAAAATAATAATAATAAAATGAAATAATATAATAATAAAATAATAATTAAATAATAATAAAATAATAATAATAATAATAATAATAATAATATGCCGACCTGGATGGTCGAGGTGGCTAAGAGCGAGTACCGACTCAGTGCTTCGGTTCGAAGGGTCGCGGGTTCGAGTCCCGCCTTGGGCATGGCTGTTTGTTCCTTGACTTTGTGTGTGTTGTCGCGGAGGGCCTCGCGTTCTGCGTAGTAAAAATATCACACTAGTTGTCTTCAGTGAGAAGCTTTTGCTGTCGCAGCCATAAGGAGTGGCACTATTCCTTTTTAACACCAATATACACATTTCTTTCTTGCACTCAACTGTAATCGCATGTGAGAGCACGCAAACAAATTCAGGTGCTCAGAATCGAATCCGAGAGCACAGAAACGAATCTGAGAGCAAGGAATCCAATCCGAGAGCAGGCAATCCTACCTGAGAACATGGAATCGAATCCACGAGTACAGAATTGTATCGGATATCACAAAATCGAGTGGAACATGCTAAAAAAAAACGTCGGGCCCTTCCTTGCTTGATTTTACTCATTTACTTTTTTGATGTTTTGGCGATCTTCCTCGTCATTTCGACCACTGTGCGGCGTACAATTCAATCGCCGTTGGCTTTCTTTTGTCCCGGACCTCCGTCTGCAGCGGGTGGTTCTCGGCGCAATATCGTCTTAAAGGCGGTTTTGAATGGCTGGGGTTGAGGGGGACCCCCGCCCCCCATCATTTTGCGGTTGGAAACGGCCTGCCGCCCCCTCTTTTGAGTTGAGGATGTGGCAACTATTTGCATGTTCTTGAACGGCCTTTGAAGTTGAAGAGTGGAAGTCGGATATAAATACAACTTTCCATTGTCGAGTGGCATGAATTTTGGATGTTGGTTATAAGGACGCGCTGTTTCTATTGGTACACTGTGTGTGATGTATCAAAGGCGGAATGGATTGAGTGATGTAAAGGATATTTTGAGTCCATTTTGGTCATTAATTGATTGACGTTTCCGGGCACGTCAACTGCTTCGGTCATTAGTCCCGTTAGTGTAGTGCATGGTTTTTCTCCGGAGATGGCGGTGATCTTTCCCCGCTGGATGGCGAGATCCGGCGCCGACCTACCGTCGGCTAGTGGGGTTTCCCCCTAACCAGGACTCTCCCACCAGCGGGGCACCGCCCCAGCCGGGACAAGCTCTATGCTCCCGCCCGGTCTCCCGGAATATGAGGTAGTGTAGTGCATGTTAGTGTAAGTGTGTGTGTAAGGGGAAAGGATAGGATAAGAAAGAGGAAGGACAGATCGCGCGCTGTCCGTTGCCCGTTTGGTAGGGTACTGCTCCGTCATTCGCCTGGTGTTGATCGGAGAAACCACGGAAAACTACCGATCAGAGCAGCAGACTGCTAGAATTCTCCTCCAGACAGCGACTGAATTAGACTTATCTGAAAAGCTAGTGTCGAAAATCCTGCCGCCGTGGGGAGTGGGAACCTAGGACCTCCCGGTCAGAGGCGCTGCAGTGACATCAGTTGATGCACTGAGCTACCGCTCCCGGTCGTTTTGGTCATGTTGAAGTGCTTTCTTACAAAATTAATGTTCATCTAGTGAGAAAATTATTGAACATTTGAGGAGGTAAGCGAAATCCAGATATCACAATTTAATTCAAATATAACTGCTTTGTGGAATGGCTCAGTGGTAGCATTGTCGTTGAAAGAGTTGGCTTCCGCGGTCAAGTATCCACTTGGTTGTTGAAAGGACGCAGCATCCCAGGAACAGAACTTTTTTTTTCTTTTTCCCATCCACCGTAACCCTGTAAATGTGAGCATTTATTTGCTTATCGATGTACAATTGAGCCACTGCCTTGCGGCTAGAGGGGGCGGGCTTTGTCGTACTAACTAAAATTTAACTTAATTATGCAGTTAAAAATACATGCACTTTAGCTTGCCTAACTTATGGGTAATGATTTCTTTTAAAATGTTAATCTTAAATGGTTCTATCAAAATGACTTCCTACGTACGACTGTGTCCTAATTAAAATCCTCAAATGAACAAACATAAACATACTTTTAAAACTGTTTGCTTTCGACACTGCCACACTAATCGCATCTGCACACCACACTAAGCTAGTCAGAGCGGGAGAGGTGACTCAGTGCATGAACTGATGTCTCTTCTGTGCCTCTGACCGGCAGATCCTAGGTCCCGACAGTGGCAAGATTTTCAACACTAGCCCTTCAGCTAGGTCGAATTCAGTCGCTGTCTGGATGAGAATTCTATTGACCGGCTGCTCTGATCGGTAGATTTCCGTGGTTTCTCCAATCAACACCAGGCGAATGCCGGAGCAGTACCCTACCAAACGGGCCACGGACCGCGCGCGACCCTTCTTTCCTCTTCCTTTTCCTATCCTTTCCCCGTACATCCCTCACACTTACACTAACTACACTACACTACAACACATACCGGAAGGCTGGTTGGAAGATTAGAGATTGTCCCGACCGAGGCGATGCCCCGCTGGTGGGAGATACCTGGTTGGGAAAACCCCGCTAGTCGACGGTAGGTCGGCGCCGGATCTGGTCATCCGGTGGGGAAGATCACCACCACCTCCCGACGAAAAAACATGCACTACATTTACGGGGACTAATGGCCTTAGTAGTTGACGTCCCCGGAATAACTAACAACCAACCAATCAACTAAGCTAGTACGAAGGAATATCGTAAACTTCCATGCTCTAGGCTTCCATGCTCATCCATTTATTTAATGTACTAAATATATAATTATATTCAAAGTAGTACTGTATTGAAGTGTGGTGACGTGTTGTGCAGTGTAGTGCAGTATAGAAGTAGAAAGAGAAGTGAATTCCAAATGTAGTGAAGTGAAGTGTAGTTTAAAAAATCGTGTAGTCTTGTATTTAATAGTTTAAAATAACTGTGCAGGTAAACCATAAAATGTAGTTAATGCTATTATTGTCAGCATATTATTATTATTATTATTATTATTATTATTATTATTATTATTTAATTATGTCTTTAAATAATTTAAAGTTACATTGTTAAGTAATTTCAAGTTAATATTTGTAATATGTAAATTGTAGTGTTCTGCCACCAGGTTGTATATATCTGTTTTTTTTATTTAGGGCTTTTATCCAGCCGACAGCCGGTTACCCTTTACGCCCCGATGGGACGCATACTCGACCATACACTAGACACCAACACACTTGCGGGCTCCTCTGGTCTGGGGTCAGCAGAACGCGAGGCCCTCCGCGACAACACATACAAAGTAACGGGACCACGCCCAAGGCGGGACTCGAACCTGCGACCCTTCGGACCGAAGCGCTGAGTCGGTACTCGCTCTTAGCCACCTCGGCCATCCAGGTCGGCTGTATATACCTACCTGGAGAATAATAAATATCTATCTATCTATTTCCGTCTGAAGCCGTCTGTGCGGAGAAGCGCGTCTTCCAGGGAGTTTCGTACGCGCGGGAAGCGCCCGCCGGGTCCCGTAGGTGATGCGTCGCCGCCCGCTCTGTTTAGGTTTCCAGGCACACCGCAGAGGGCGTGCCGCCCCCACCCTACCCCGCCCCACCCCGCCCACTGCCACCGCGCGCGCACTCAATATTCCCCGACGCTCCGCCTCGCGGGAGGAAGGAAGTGCACTCTTTCGTCGCTCGCGATGCGCCTCGCTCCCGCCTCGAGGAGGGACGCCACAGCGATGTCGATGTTCTCAAAACATCCATGTTTTTTATTTTAAAAAAACATTTATTTCAGGTCGGCGTTGACGCGACATCAATGTCCATGTTTTGAAAACATCGATGTTTTTATAAAATCATACATGTATTTAACGTCCACTTTGATGCGACAAGAACGTCGATGTTTTGAAAACATCGATGTTTTTTATAAAATCATTCATTTATTTAACGTCGTCGTTGATGCGACAAAAACGTTGATGTTGTGAAAATATTGATGTTTTATAATATTATCCATGTATTTAATGTCGACGTTGATGTGAGAGCGATGTCGATGTTTTCAAAACACGGATGCTTTTATAAAATCATCCGTTTATTTAAGGTCGACGTTGATGCGACATCAACGTCGATGTTTTGAAAACATTGATGATTTTTATAAAATCTGTTATGTATTTAAGGTCGAAGTTGATGTTTTCAAAACATCCATGTTTTTATAAAATCGATGTATTTATTTAGATTTTTTGGGGTCGATGTTTTTTTTAACATGAATGGTTTGTGTTAGCTATGTGTACGTGGCTTATATTTTTTAAATGAAAAGTCCATTATAACAAAATCCTATTATAATTTTCAAATATCTAGCTATAAATTCAATATTCTGTACCCCTATGCATCCATTGAAAATTATAGAAAATCGATTTTTCATCAATAAAAGAGCCTGTATTAATGTTTTGAATTATGGAATCAAGTAATCCAAATTTCGATAATTTATCTGACGATTTTTTAACTTTGTTGTGTCAGTTAAGTCTCCTTTAAAATTAAAAAAACAAACTATACAACTTTCAAATTAAATCCTCCCCTCGTGAACTTCAATGGTTACTATGTGTTAAAAACATCGATTGCTTTGAGTCGATGGTTTATTACCATCGATGTTTGAATTTTGAGCATCAATGTTTGGAAACATCGATGTTATGTTGGCGATTATGCTTTCCTAGCCTCTAGAACGATGTGCCGCCAGCTACGGGATCTGAACGACTGTCATGGAAATGCCGCGTGCTCTGCCGGTTTTGTTGCTGACTTGGGCACTATAATCAAGGATCGGAAAATCCCGACCTTACACTCGCATCGATCTCTTTGGTGATTTGCTTCATCTATTATATGCAACACAGAAATGGTATTATATACAGCACAGAAATAATGACACTTAAAATACTTAAAGATAAGTATTAGACAAAGAATATTGAACCGTGAAGCAGTTGCGTGTACTCATTCTACATGAAAGTATTTTTCATTTTTCTTGTAATATCTTTGACCTAAGGAAAGAAGTAATTTCAGTCCCCCCCTACAAACAGTAATTTAAACAATTATTTCGTGTCAGTTTGATCAGAGCAGTGACATCGGAGTTCTCAACGAATGCAAACTCTCAGTCCATCTCGACTACTAGCGTTACATCTTTTAGACATACTATTATTTGGATATGATGGCGTAAAATCAATGAAACTTGTTAACTGATAGGTGTGTACTCTTTCCTTTATTTATGAGTCTGGTACGATTTGAGTAAAAAATTTTATAAAAATTACGCTAACGTTGTATAAACTTTGAAACATTTCTTCACACATATACGTGACAAAATTGGTTTTTCTTTGACATTCACGTTTTATTTAAATATGTTTATCTCACCAGAGCCTTTTCTAAGTACGTTCCTTTCGTATTTAGACTTATAGTATGTCCTATATGCGTTGTCTTTATCTGCGTTTAACTATGTCCGGCCTCGCAGTTCACCACTACTATTTACGTTTTAAAATATGGCTCTGCCACAGTAAATTTTTAACAAATAATTCATTCATTTATATTATTTCCAAATATTAACAATTTTAGGAAATAGAAAATTGTTCAAAAGTTCTATTTTCATTCATGCGAATGATGTGAAATTCCAAAATAAGAGCAAATTTGAAGTCAATTTATTTGATATTCTACCATAAATGAGAAACTAAAATTTACCACCTAATATACACAAGTCCGTCACAATTCCATTATCCGTTATAACCTTAGAAATTCCCATATTTTGACAAGCACAAGCACCACTACTTGCCTACCCGGTCGTGACGTCACCACTGCTTGCTTGAACACAACAGTCCTATCCAATTTATTTGATATTCTACCATAAATGAGAAACTAAATACACAACTCTGTCACAATTCCATTATCCGTTATAACCTTACAAATTCCCATATTTTGACAAGCACAAGCACCACTACTCGCCTACCCGGTCGTGATGTCACCACCGCTTGCTTGAACACAACAGTCCTATCCAATTTATTTCATATTCTACCATAAATAAGAAACTAAAATTTACCACCTAATATACACAACTCCGTCACAATTCCATTATCCGTTATAACCTTAGAAATTCCCATATTTTGACAAGCACAAGCACCACTACTCGCCTACCCGGTCGTGACGTCACCCCTGCTTGCTTGAACACAACAGTCCTATCCAATTTATTTGATATTCTACCATAAATGAGAAACTAAATACACAACTCCATCACAATTCCATTATCCGTTATAACCTTAGAAATTCCCATATTTTGACTACCACATGCACCACTACTCGCCTACCCGGTCGTGACGTCACCACTGCTTGCTTGAACACACCAGTCCTATCCAATTTATTTTTTAATATTCTACCAAATGAGAAACTAAATACACAACTCCGCCACAATTCCATTATCCGTTATAATCCTTAGAAATTCCATATTTTGACTAGCACAAGCACCACTACTTGACTACCCGGTCGACGTCACCACCGGGCTTGCTTCTTGAACACAAATTCAGTCCTATCCAATTTATTTTTAATATTCTACCATAAATGAGAAACTAAATATACAATCGTCACAATTCCATTATCCGTTATAACCTTAGAAATTCCCATATTTTGACAAGAATAAACACCACTACTTGACTACCCGGTCGTGACGTCACCACTGCTTGCTTGAACACAACAGTCCTATCCAATTTATTTGATATTCTACCATAAATCATAAACTTAATACACAACTCCGTCACAATTCCATTATCCGTTATAACCTTAGAAATTCCCATATTTTGACAAGCACAAGCACCGCTACTTGCCTATCCGGTCGTGACGTCACCACTGCTTGCTTGAACACTACAGTCCTATCCAATTTATTTGATATTCTACCATAAATGAGAAACTAAATACACAACTCTGTCACAACTCCATTATCCGTTATATCCTTAGAAATTCCCATATTTTGACAAGCACAAGCACCACTACTCGACTACCCGGTCGTGGCGTCACCACTGCTTGCTTGAACACTACAGTCCTATCCAATTTATTTGATATTCTACCATAAATGAGAAACTAAATACACAACTCTGTCACAACTCCATTATCCGTTATATCCTTAGAAATTCCCATATTTTGACAAGCACAAGCACCACTACTCGACTACCCGGTCGTGACGTCACCACTGCTTACTTGAACACAACAGTCCTATCCAATTTATTTGATATTCTACCATAAATCATAAACTTAATACACAACTCCGTCACAATTCCATTATCCGTTATAACCTTAGAATTTCCCATATTTTGACAAGCACAAGCACCACTACTCGACTACCCGGTCGTGACGTCACCCCTGCTTGCTTGAACACAACAGTCCTATCCAATTTATTTGATATTCTACCATAAGTGAGAAACTAAATACACAACTCCGTCACAATTCCATTATCCGTTATAACCTTAGAAATTCCCATATTTTGACAAGCACAAGCACCACTACTCGCCTACCCGGTCGTGATGTCACCACTGCTTGCTTGAACACAACAGTCCTATCCAATTTATTTGATATTCTACCATAAATGAGAAACTAATTACACAACTGTCACATCCATTATCCGTTATAACCTTAGAAATTCCCATATTTTGACAAGCACAAGCACCACTACTCGACTACCCGGTCGTGACGTCACCACTGCTTGCTTGAACACAACAGTCCTATCCAATTTATTTGATATTCTACCATAAATGAGAAACTAAATACACAACTCCGTCACAATTCCATTATCCGTTATAACCTTAGAAATTCCCATATTTTGACAAGCACAAGCACCACTACTCGCCTACCCGGTCGTGACGTCACCACTGCTTGCTTGAACACTACAGTCCTATCCAATTTATTTCATATTCTACCATAAAAAAGAAACTAAAATTTACCACCTAATATACACAACTCCGTCACAATTCCATTATCCGTTATAACCTTAGAAATTCCCATATTTTGACAAGCACAAGCACCACTACGTACCTACCCGGTCGTGACGTCACCACTGCTTGCTTGAACATAACAGTCCTATCCAATTTATTTGATATTCTACCATAAATGAGAAACTAAAATTTACCACCTAATATACACAACTCCGTCACAATTCCATTATCCGTTATAACCTTAGAAATTCCCATATTTTGACAAGCACAAGCACCACTACTCGACTACCCGGTCGTGTCGTCAGCACTGCTTACTTGAACACAACAGTCCTATCCAGTTTATTTGATATTCTATCATAAATGAGAAACTAAATACACAACTTCGTCACAATTCCATTATCCGTTATAACCTTAGAAATTCCCATATTTTGACCAGTACAAGCACCACTACTCGACTACCCGGTCGTGACGTCACCACTGCTTGCTTGAACACAACAGTCCTATCCAATTGATTTGATATTCTACCATAAATGAGAAACTAATTACACAACTGTCACATCCATTATCCGTTATAACCTTAGAAATTCCCATATTTTGACAAGCACAAGCACCACTACTCGACTACCCGGTCGTGACGTCACCACTGCTTACTTGAACACAACAGTCCTATCCAATTTATTTGATATTCTACCATAAATCATAAACTTAATACACAACTCCGTCACAATTCCATTATCCGTTATAACCTTAGAAATTCCCATATTTTGACAAGCACAAGCACCGCTACTTGCCTATCCGGTCGTGACGTCACCACTGCTTGCTTGAACACTACAGTCCTATCCAATTTATTTGATATTCTACCATAAATGAGAAACTAAATACACAACTCTGTCACAACTCCATTATCCGTTATATCCTTAGAAATTCCCATATTTTGACAAGCACAAGCACCACTACTCGACTACCCGGTCGTGGCGTCACCACTGCTTGCTTGAACACTACAGTCCTATCCAATTTATTTGATATTCTACCATAAATGAGAAACTAAATACACAACTCTGTCACAACTCCATTATCCGTTATATCCTTAGAAATTCCCATATTTTGACAAGCACAAGCACCACTACTCGACTACCCGGTCGTGACGTCACCACTGCTTGCTTGAACACAACAGTCCTATCCAATTTATTTGATATTCTACCATAAATGAGAAACTAAAATTTACCACCTAATATACACAACTCCGTCACAATTCCATTATCCGTTATAACCTTAGAAATTCCAAATTTTGACAAGCACAAGCACCACTACTCGCCTACCCGGTCGTGACGTCACCACTGCTTGCTTGAACACAACAGTCCTATCCAATTTATTTGATATTCTACCATAAATGAGAAACTAAAATTTACCACCTTATATACACAACTCCGTCACAATTCCATTATCCGTTATAACCTTAGAAATTCCCATATTTTGACAAGCACAAGCACCACTACTCGCCTACCCGGTCGTGACGTCACCACTGCTTCCTTGAACACAACAGTTCTATCCAATTTATTTGATATTCTACCATAAATGAGAAACTAAATACACAACTCCGTCACAATTCCATTATCCGTTACAACCTTAGAAATTCCCCTATTTTGACAAGCACAAGCACCACTACTGGACTACCCGGTCGTGGCGCCACCACTGCTTGCTTGAACACAACAGTCCTATCCAATTTATTTGATATTCTACCATAAATGAGAAACTAAATACACAACTCCGTCACAATTCCATTATCCGTTACAACCTTAGAAATTCCCCTATTTTGACAAGCACAAGCACCACTACTGGACTACCCGGTCGTGGCGCCACCACTGCTTGCTTGAACACAACAGTCCTATCCTATTTATTTGATATTCTACCGTAAATGAGAAACTAAATACACAACTCCGTCACAATTCCATTATCCATTATAACTTTAGAAATTCCCATATTTTGACAAGCACAAGCACCACTACACGACTAGCCGGTCGTGACGTCACCACTGCTTCCTTGAACACAACAGTTCTATCCAATTTATTTGATATTCTACCATAAGTGAGAAACTAAATACACAACTCCGTCACAATTCCATTATCCGTTATAACCTTAGAAATTCCCATATTTTGACCAGCACAAGCACCACTACTCGACTACCCGGTTGTGACGTCACCACTTCTTGCTTGAACACAACAGTCCTATCCAATTTATTTGATATTCTACCATAAATGAGAAACTAAATACACAACTCCGTCACAATTCCATTATCCGTTATAACCTTAGAAATTGCCATATTTTGACCAGCACAAGCACCACTACTCGACTACCCGGTTGTGACGTCACCACTTCTTGCTTGAACACAACAGTCCTATCCAATTTCTTTGATATTCTACCATAAATGAGAAACTAAAATTTACCACCTAATATACACAACTCCGTCACAATTCCATTATCCGTTATAATTTTAGAAATTCCCATATTTTGACAAGCACAAGCACCACTACTCGCCTACCCGGTCGTGACGTCACCACTTCTTGCTTGAACACAACAGTCCTATCCAGTTTATTTGATATTCTACCATAAATAAGAAACTAAATACAGCTGGCCCCCTGTTTCGCTACCTATTATCGTTGGTAACTTTAGAAATTCTATATTTGTGCTACGTACCACTACTCGCTCTACCCGGTCGCACGTCACCACTACTCTGTTTTGACACAACAGTCCTATCCAATTTATTTTTTAATATTCTACCATAAATGAGAAATGAAATACAATAACACCGTCACAATTCCATTATCCGTTATAACCTTAGAAATTCTGGCTATTTTGACAAGTACAAGCAATTCACTACCAACTACCTGGTCGTATCGCCCTACTTGACACAACAATCCTCTGAACAATTTATTTTTTAATATTCTACCATAAATGAGAAATTAAATACACAACACCGTCACAATTCCATTATCCGTTATAACCTTAGAAATTCCCATATTTTGACAAGCACAAGCACCACTACTCAACTACCCGGTCGTGACGTCACCACTACTTTCTTGGACACAACAGTCCTATCCAATTTATTTGATATTCTACCATAAATGAGAAACTAAATACACAACTCCGTCACAATTCCATTATCCGTTATAACCTTAGAAATTGCCATATTTTGACCAGCACAAGCACCACTACTCGACTACCCGGTTGTGACGTCACCACTTCTTGCTTGAACACAACAGTCCTATCCAATTTCTTTGATATTCTACCATAAATGAGAAACTAAAATTTACCACCTAATATACACAACTCCGTCACAATTCCATTATCCGTTATAATTTTAGAAATTCCCATATTTTGACAAGCACAAGCACCACTACTCGCCTACCCGGTCGTGACGTCACCACTTCTTGCTTGAACACAACAGTCCTATCCAGTTTATTTGATATTCTACCATAAATAAGAAACTAAATACACAACTCTGTCACAATTCCATTATCCGTTATAACCTTAGAAATTCCCATATTTTGCAAGCACAAGCACCACTACTCGCCTACCCGGTCGTGACGTCACCACTACTTTCTTGGACACAACAGTCCTATCCAATTTATTTGATATTCTACCATAAATGAGAAACTAAATACACAACTCCGTCACAATTCCATTATCCGTTATAACCTTAGAAATTGCCATATTTTGACCAGCACAAGCACCACTACTCGACTACCCGGTTGTGACGTCACCACTTCTTGCTTGAACACAACAGTCCTATCCAATTTCTTTGATATTCTACCATAAATGAGAAACTAAAATTTACCACCTAATATACACAACTCCGTCACAATTCCATTATCCGTTATAACCTTAGAAATTTCCATATTTTGACAAGCACAAGCACCACTACTCGCCTACCCGGTCGTGACGTCACCACTGCTTGCTTGAACACAACAGTCCTATCCAATTTATTTGATATTCTACCATAAATGAGAAACTAAAATTTACCACCTAATATACACAACTCCGTCACAATTCCATTAACTGTTATAACCTTAGAAATTCCCATATTTTGACAAGCACAAGCACCACTACTCGTCTACCCGGTCGTGACTTCACCACTGCTTACTTGAACACAACAGTCCTATCCAATTTATTTGATATTCTACCATAAATGAGAAACTAAAATTTACCACCTAATATACACAACTCCGTCACAATTCCATTATCTGTTATAACCTTAGAAATTCCCATATTTTGACAAGCACAAGCACCACTACTCGACTACCCGGTCATGACGTCACCACTGCTTGCTTGGACACAACAGTCCTATTCAATTTATTTGATATTCTACCATAAATGATAAACTAAATACACAACTCCGTCACAATTCCATTATCCGTTATAACCTTAGAAATTCCCATATTTTGACAAGCACAAGCACCACTACTCGACTACCCGGTCATGACGTCACCACTGCTTGCTTGAACACAACAGTCCTATGCAATTTATTTGATATTCTACCATAAATGAGAAACTAAATACACAACTCCGTCACAATTCCAATATCCGTTATAACCTTAGAAATTCCCATATTTTGACAAGCACAAGCACCACTACTCGCCTACCCGGTCGTGGCGTCACCACTGCTTGCTTGAACACAACAGTCCTATCCAATTTATTTGATATTCTACCATAAATGAGAAACTAAATACACAACTCCGTCACAATTCCATTATCCGTTATAACCTTAGAAATTCCCATATTTTGACAAGCACAAGCACCACTACTCGCCTACCCGGTCGTGGCGTCACCACTGCTTGCTTGAACACAACAGTCCTATCCAATTTATTTGATATTCTACCATAAATGAGAAACTAAATACACAACTCCGTCACAATTCCATTATCCGTTATAACCTTAGAAATTCCCATATTTTGACAAGCACAAGCACCACTATTCGACTACCCGGTCGTGACGTCACCCCTGCTTGACAGTCACCCCTCACCTTCCGCACCCCAGGCAGGGCGACGCGGCGGCGGCACCTCGGCGACATCTTCAAAGAAAGCAGGAAGAAGCCGCGCAGGAGGCCTGTAATGAGCGCCACTTGTTGCGGGCGTCTTCCCTCCGCCCTCACCGCATCCCCCTCCCCTCCCGCCTTCCACACTCTTCCGCCTTGCTTTTCCGCACCGCGCCGCTACTTTATGCAGAAATCAGTTTGCCCCCGCAACAAAGAGAACTTCTTCTCCTTCTTCTTCGTCATCTTGCCGGCGCGAGAGGTTGGAAGGGGAGACTGGGGGATGGGGGCGGAAGTGGTGTGGGAAGATGTGACACGTAGGAAAAGGCGTTGGAGGGGGCTCTCGGAGAGAGAAATTGGAAGAGATGAGTGAAAGAAATCGGCAACCAAGAGCGACGCGTTATAGAAGTGCTGCTTCTCGCAGCGTATGTGGAAATGTTTGTAACCGAATTTGTAAAAATGGGATTGTATAAATTTAAATTGAGTTGGAGAAAATAATGTTCATGTTTCATAATAAAAAAATTAGCTGGTTAAGTACTTAAACTGAGGAGGAAGCTACGTGTTGGATGAGAGGTGAGTTTGGTGAACACGCTGATACCTGAGTTACATTGCAGCGAGTATCGACGTGATCGAACGAATGAAACATTTTTCTTTTAAAAAATGTTAAGGTTAAATAATGTATTCTAGTTCATTTTTAAACGACTGTTTAAACGTTATAACTTGTTTTAACAACTGACAACACGATCTTTTTTACCAACTTTCCGCATAAAAGCGAAGATAACAGCACGCTGAAATTTACACAATTAATAATTGTAAGTAGTGAAGTAATGGTCATGTACATCATTCTAGGGATGAATACGCCCAAATAGAGAAGTCCAACATTTTATGAACTATTTTTGGATGACCGTGTTGAATGAAGCAAAGGAAACATAACAAGGGTAGAGTAACGATGAAATCTGGTAATAAAGGTTGATGAAAACAATGTAGAATTAAAAGAAGACAACAAGAATGATTGTGATGGAGATGGGGATGGGGATGGGGATGGAGATGGGGATGGGGATGGAGATGGGGATGGGGATGAGGATGGGGTGGGGATGGGGATGGAGATGGGGATGGAGAGATGGGGATGGGGATGGGGATGGAGATGGGGATGGAGGTGGGGATGGAGGTGGGGATGGAGGTGGGGATGTAGGTGGGGATGTAGGTGGGGATGGAGATGGGGATGGAGGTGGGGATGGGGATGCGGATGGGGATGGAGGTGGGGATGGGGATGGGGATGGGGATGGACATGGAGATGGAGGATTCATGGCCCTGTTTATTAGTGCCTCGGCATTGGTCACGTAATGAACGGAGAAACCGTGGAAAACTACTAGTCAGGGCAGCTGACCGCTAGAATTCTCCTCCAGACAACGGATAATTCAACGCAACTATCAAGCTAATTTGCAATATAAATAGTTATAAATTTCAGTATAATTATTATAATAATTTTACGTAACCATTGCAAAGAGTACGTGAAAGTGTCTTCTATTTTGTAGCATCAGTGTTTTTTTTCAATACGAGCACGAGGTGTCGACGTACCATAAGATCATCCTGTTTAAAATTCCGAAGGTACTTATGGGTGACACCAAAGGAAGAGAGTGTGTTGCAAATTTTCATTACATATCAAACGCTTAGTTTTGGATATTTTTTCTCAAATTTTAAAAAATTAAATATTCAAAATCTGGAACATATGTCACTCTCTGAATCTATTATATATGATTTTCAGTTTATTTTTAGATCATTATTTTGACTTTTATTTTTTTATATTGGATATGCGTTCTTTGAAATCAACGTCAATGACGGAACCAGAGCATAGTTCTCTTGAAAATTCAAAAATACACCCAACCAATACTTGGAATCCACGCTGGGATTACAGCATGAATGATTTCTCGGAAACGTGTTGTACAGAGTTCGTGAACGCAAAATTGATTGGTTATTATTGGACTCCGAACCACAATATGCACAATTCTGTATGTTGTTATAATTAGAACGTGTTTACACTCACTTGTTAATAGACTAAAACAAAAAATTGTAATAACAATGTATTTTTGGTACAAACAATGACGTTTACATAGAACGATAATTTTTGCGTCTTACATGTGCAAGCTGTCCTTAGTGTGTATGGCAAAAAAGGCGGGAGGCAAACGCAGTTTATATAATCTTTTTGAGCCCTGCCTTCTAAATTTGATTTTTTTTACTGATCGCTATCAATGAAATGAAACGAAACGAAACGAAACAGTTTATGCGTTGGTTGAAAATAATATTTTTATCAACATAGGTCTGTAGAGGTTCACGTATAAAATTCAGAAAAACTAACGCTATGTCAAGAAGAATAAATAGTGTCACTTTTATGTATAATTACAACACGAAATCTTTTCATTAACTTCATTCTGTAGTGTTACAGATAAATACGCACTTCATTATATTAAATAACTCCTCGTTTTCTTTGATGTACTATTCTTTCTACTTTTCGATTTCACCTCACTAATATTGAAGCTTGGTTAGTCAACTGTTACACGAATAATTTAGTTTTATTAAGAATAGACAACATTAATACCAACTAAGATAAAAACTTTTCTATTGGCATAAAAAATACCGGAGAGGGCGAACAAAGTATTACTCTGTATACCTCGGTCGTGCACTTTTTAGAACTATGATTTTTACCACTTTTGCTCTTCGACATTCTTCCGAATAAACATTTACTATTAGAAATTAGGTGATAGATTTATGTTGAATAAATGATTTATCCTCTTTTCTCGTTATTTTACTTCAATAGTCCACTTCTAGATTATGATTCTTAACCAGTAACTTTTAAAATGCTTTTAAAAATGTTTTCATGCAAATATAGTCTGGTTCTCTCAGTGTCAATCATTTTCATCTATTTTAGACCAATATTTGTGATATATTACGATATATTAGAATAAGAAGGGTTGTATAATTCTGTGCAATGTTTGCCCAGCACTTTATCCAACAATATCAAACGTTTGTATTTCATTCGTGATTTATTCCTGGCTTGTTGTGTGTGTGTGTGTGTGTGTGTGTGTGTGTGTGTGTGTGTGTTCGGCGGGATCCTACCCCAGTAGCGAAAATGCCTGGTCTCGTTCTGACAGGAAATTTTCCCTGAGGGAAAACACGCGGCGAGGGCTTGTGGAAGGGGCGGGGCGGGGGCGGGGGCGGGGCGGGGCGCATCCAGGCTGAAGCGACGGCGCGAGGGAGGCTGTGAAGGGGCGGAAAACACCGGCGAAGGAGGAAGCCGAGGGGAGCGCCAAGACGCACACAAGAGTAGTACTTTAAACCTCCGCGCGCATCGGAACTCGCTGCTGCTGCCTTTGATTGAAAAGGAATGCGATGCGGTGATGTTGGTGTTGTGGATGACGAACTTCAGGCTGTAAATGATGCAAAAGAGTTAATAAAATAATAATAATAATAATAATAATAATAATAATAATAATAATAATAATAATAATAATAATAATAATAATAATAATAATAATAATAATAATAATACCAAGCGAAGTGGCGCTGTGCGCTGTCTTCGCAGGTGGGAACCCCAAGTTCGATCCCCCGGCCGGATATCCTGACCGGGGTTTTTCATGGTTTCCCTCCGTCACATAGGCGAATGTTGAGATGGTTCAAAAAGGCAACGATCACCTCTCATCATCATCATCATCATCATCCTCTCGTCTCATACTTTATTATTCAAGGCTTAAAAACCTTGTCTTAGTAAGTCATAGAGCCGAAAAGCTGATCTCCATAATGACACACATTAATCTCTCACTGGGATAGAGTAAGCCTGGGCCTCGGAAGAGAACGTGTAGCGTGGACAAAAATGGCTGGTACGCAATAAAATAATTAAATATATTAATGATTAATATAAATAATTAAAATAATTAATTATAGTTACAATTGGATTTGAAGATAAATGTTAATAACAGTGAAAAATATCTATATGTAGACATGAAGTCGTTTATGACCTCGATGTTAAAAAATACTTAAAATAAATATAATAATATTAATAACAATATTATTATTAAGAAGATGGAGAAGCTGATATGTCACTGTGACGTGTGTAATCACATATAACCTAAGAAGTTGGAGGTGACATAATTGAAATACGGTGAGGACAGTGTGTTGAAAATAATGGAATCGTTTCTGATTAATTCTCCGTCCTGATGGTACCATTCACCATTTCTTTTGAAAATATTTTGCCGCATATGTAATCAACTCCTACTATATTTAGAATTAGTATTTTCAGTAATACTCATTTAAATATTCTAATGTTAAAAGAAATGTTTGTTGTCTGACGATTTTTTTCTGTAAATAGGTAATTTGGAAACTCATTGCACCTACTTCCAACTGCCTGAAAACTCAAAACTGAAAACTACAATATGCTCATAGTAATGAAATTAAACACGTCTAATGTGATAAATATTCTGTATTTTCAAAATTTCTCAGCGATAAAATGTTGATTGCATCTCTCAGTAGAAAGTTTTTTGAAACTAAATAAGAATGTTCCACGAGCTAAATCATGCAAGAAGAAAAAGGGATACTAAAAACTTAATGATCTCAAAATTGCAGATGTCTTCGGAGAGAATCGCTAGGCGTTAGTGTTCTCATTTCGAATCTTGACATGATATTGATGTTCCCACTGTGTTGGTCATAAAAAGCACACGGCCACGTATCTCATCATATTAGTTAAACCATAATTTATTATTCCATAACTGCTCAGTAATGGCTTGTCTCAGTTCTCTTATCCTCTATCGTCAAATTCTGTCACAGGTTATTAAAAGAAGTTGGGGAAGGAAGAGAAGGAGGGGAAAGAGAAATAGAGGGGAGAAGAAATGGAAGAATCAGAGGGTGGAAAAAGGAGGATGAAGAGAATTAGTGGGAAGAGACGAAATAGGAAAAGCAGGAGGAGGGGAAGAAGTAGTGGAAAGAGAAGGGGAAGGAGAAGGAATCGTAAGAAGTGCGTGCAAAAGAAAAATACAGAAAGTAGGAAGACAAAGCAATGGAAGGAGGAGAAGGATAAGAAGAAGAAATGAAGGGAAGGAAACGAGAGAAGAATCAAGTTGCACAAACGTCCTTCTACAATGATATATTACTTTTTAAACATACAGCAACATACTAACTCTCTTAACGTGTTTACGATATAAAGAAAAACAATGCCTTAATCTTGTTTCATTCTGCTTTCCAATCATTCACCGAATATCCATATATGAAGCAAACAACGAATAAACCATTGATAAAAAAAAAATTCAGATGCTTCTTCGTACATTTTTGCGCATGGACATTAGTTCCGAAAATGTAGTTCATGTTCTCCGAAAGTTCCTTTCCCTGCAGTCGTATTTGCTAGAGCTTCCCGATCGTGCGGACAGTAATGATGACGAAAGATATTGAACATTTGTTAGAGTCATAATTATAAAAAACTACCCGTTACTTATCTAATGAATACCCGTCCCTCAACAGTGGATGCTCTCATAAGCGCCTGCCATCTTTGGTATTTCCAATAGTTTCAGTTGTCGCTGCCTTCCACTTACCCAACGTCGCTGTCCGTCCATCTCACTCTTGAGGTAATATCAAATAAAACACATAAAGTTTGAACAAAAAGAAAATATATTGTTCGTAAGATCTGGATGGCTAATCAATCGGCAAACTGGCCGGAAGGCATGTGAAAAGATTCATTGCCACTTACAGGAACATGGGTGTTAAAACACACTATAGAAACTCTAGAGGACACGAATTATTTAGCTGATTGATCCGTTACTTAGTATTTTCAAAAGCGTCATCTACCATGCACACGAGTTTCAGAAATATAGTACATGTTCTCGAAAGGTTTCTTTCCCTGCTGTCCTATTTGCTAGAACTTCCCGACCATGCGGACAGTAATGATGACGAAAGATATTGAACATTTGTTAGTCATAATTATAAAAAGCTACCCGTTACTTATCTAATGAATACCCGTCCCTCAACAGTGGATGCTCTCTTAGGTGCCTGCGATCTTGGGTATTTCCAAAAGTGTCAGTTGTCACTGTCTTACACTTACTCAACGTCGATGTCCCATCATCTCACTCTTGAGTAAAGTTTGAACAAAAAGAAAATATATTGTTCGTAAGATCTGGATAGCTAATCAATCGGCAAACTGTTCGCTTCTGCGAACATTTTGTTTCGTATTCGAGTCGAAAGGGCGTTCTCTCATAGGCTGCACAGGCCACCTAAAAAAAAAGCGAGCGTCGTCCCCCGACTCCCCATTTCCCGCGGAAGCGTCTTTTTATTCGCGGGACGCCCCGGATGCGGGAGGCTGCGCGGTTTTAAAGTGCCCCGCCCCCCTCTCCGAGACCCCCCCTCTTTTCTGCGACCCCCTGGTTTCCTGCTTCGCCGGTGTTTTCTGTCACCCTTCACTGCTTCGCTCACGTCACCCTCTTATTCAAGATCGGCTGATGGATGGGAAGGAGTTTGCCGGCAACGTGTGTTTTTACTTTCGTTTTCCTTTTGCGTGGAGGCCATTGTTATTGATTGATTACTGATTCCGGGTGTGTCAACTACAGAGGTCATTGCTCCCCTAATTGTAGTACATGTTTTTCATCGGGAGGTGGCGGTGATCTTTCCCCACTGGATGGCGAGATCCGGCGTCGACCTACCGTAGACTAGCGGGGTTTTCCCCAACCAGGTATCTCCTATCAGCGGCGCACTGTCGCAGCCGGGACAAGTTCTAAGTCCCCGACCGGTCTCCCGGCATGTGTGGGTAGTGTAATGAATGTTAGTGTAAGTGTGTGTGTAAGGAGTGAAGAAGGAAAGATCGCGCGCGGTTCATGGCCCGTTTCTTAGGGTACTGCTTCGGCATTCGCCACCTTGGGAGGAGAAATCACGGAAAACTGCCAATCAGAGCAGCCGGCCGATAAAATTCTCCTCCAGACAGCGACTGAATTCGACCTAGCTGAAAAGCTAGTGTCGAAAATCCTGCCACCGTCGGGACTCGAACCTAGGACCTCCCAGTCAGATGCACCGCAGTGACATTTGATCCACTGAGCCACCACTCATACTCTATTTTTATTGATGCTTATCTTTCGTACTAGTCGTGTCTCAGTCACTGTTGTAGTCTTACTGTTACGAAATGAAAACATAAAACTTGTTCCGAGTGTGTGAACTCGTTAGAGAACGAAGCGTTGAGTAGTGTAACGGGTTGCTATGGACGCGAGTTTTGTTTGAGGGAGGCTGGCTAGAGTTGGTAAGCAATGGACGCCTGACGAATAAGTAGTGGTATTTAAAGTGAAATACTTGTTGAAATACCCAATTAGTAGTATGTTCAAGTGATTAGAAGAGTGGTGAAACCTTGGGGAAAAGTTAGATATAATTAATCGGGTCAAAAATGCGGAACAAAATGTTTGCAGAAGCGAACAGTTTGCAGATTGATTAACCATGCAGATTTTACGAACAATATATTTTCTTTTTGTTCAAACTTCTTTGTGTTTTATTTGACATTTCCTCAAGAGTGAGATGAACGGACAGCGTTGGGTAAGTGGAAGGTAGCGACAACTGACACTTTTAGAAATACCCAAGATCGCAGGCGCCTAAGAGAGCATACACTGTTGAGGTTCGGGAATTCATTAGATAAGTAACAGGTAGTTTTTTATGATTATGACTCTAACAAATGTTCAATATCTTTCGTCATCATTACTGCCCGCACGATCGGGAAGCTCTAGCAAATAGGACAGCAGGGAAAGGAACCTTTCGAGGACATGTACCATATTTCTGAAACTCGTGTCCATGGTAGATGACGCTTTTGAAAATACTAAGTAATGGATCAATCAGCTAAATAATTCGTGTCCTCTAGAGTTTCTATCGTGTGTTTTAACACTCATGTTCCTGTAAGTGGCAATGAATCTTTTCACATGCCTGTCGGCCAGACAATCCACGAGTTGAATGTCATTCTTGATGTAGCTCTCTGTACTCCAAATCTTACAAAACGTATCGCAATAGGCTGAAAATCACAGAAACCAGTCACAGTGACAAAAAATCTGTTAAATTTTGCTACTACTTAACACTGGAAAGCCTTTCCCGATAAGCAAGAAGTATTCGCTGCCGGAAATGAAAAAAAAACTATTTTTTAAATTAAACATTTAAATGAGTATAATTTAAAATATTCATACTATCAACAGCAGTGCTATGTATTCGCAACATGATTACTCGAGTAACAATTGCAATCAGCCTCCCATTTTAGTCTTGCAATCAAATCATGCCTTAACATGAATGAAAGTTCGGTTAATCGGTAATAGAGCATTTCCAGTCGCATTTTGTATCGAACTTTCTTGCCTCTTTCTCTAAGAACAATCTACTCCTAAGGTTTTATGTTTTGAGTGTTGGGTGCACCCTCTCAAAAACGATGTAGCTCTTCAGGCTCTTTTTGCTTCGAAATAACTTCTTTTCCCGTGCCATTCCACCGTGCCAATCGTTTCCGTCGACACAACCGATTCTCGCGATTGCTTGGTGTGCCTTCCGCGAGCACCAATCGCCTCCACCGATGTGGCCACCACCACAGGCGTGTCCTCATTAGCGTCATCTCACCCTAATTAGGCTCCCCTCCCTCCCCCCCCGCGTCCTCGTTAGCCTCGCCGCTCACCACGTCTTCCGATGCACAGCGGTGCCAGCCCGTTCCAATCAGCGGCGGGAGGCGGTGTTGTCCTTCCTCCGCTGCGCTGCCCTGCCCTGCAGTTGATTTTGTTTGTCTGTTGCGTTGGTTAATAAGAGAAGGGCACATTCTCAGTAATAGTCAACAGTCACCACTCCGCCCCACACATTATCAAAGCAGGTGTCCCGCAAGGCTCCTTTTTATCTCCAACATTATTTAACATATACATAGCAGACATTCCATTATCATCGAATTCTAATATAGTTCAATTCGCAGACGATACAGCTCTATTCGTCTCAGGATACTCGATAAGTAACCTATGATCACAAATTCAAAATCACTTAAACAACATTGAAACCCGGGCAAACCTCTGGAAAATTCAACTCAATCCCGACGAAACAATAGCAAAAATCTTCTCACTCAGAAAGTTTACCTCCCCAACTCCGCTAGTAATAAACAACTCCCCCATCATCTGGACCCCACCATCACAACCCATAAAATACTTAGAACTTCATCTGGACACAAAACTAACCTGGAAAACTCACATAGATATCAAAATTAAACAAGCAAGAAGTAAATTATTCCAACTCCGGCCACTAATCAACAAACATAAATCTCTGTCATACACAAACAATACAACACTATACAAAACAATAATCAGACCACTACTGCTTTATACATGCCCCATATTGACAAACGCAGCCCCCAAAAATGTCAATAAAATTCAAGTAATGCAAAATAATTTTTAAGATTAATCACAAATGCCCCCTGGTTCATAAGTAATAAACAACTTCATTCTGAATTAAACATCAATACAATAATAAACCAAATAGCACAAATATCACACAACTTCTACCAAAACCTAACAGACCTACCAGCAGCATCCCATTACAAACTACCGAAAAATCCAACCCACACTCGAATATAAAATAGATTTCCTTTTGAAGCATTCCTCAAAATTTTAGCCAACCACGATTCTTAACACCGAGGTTCTCCCCTAGAGTATCCTCTCCAATGTATAGATTCAGTTGGCTTAGATATTTTAACTAGAATAAGTCTGAAAAAATACATCTGTAATGTAATTGTACTGAACGATGTAAATCTTCCCAAATTAATAAATATGTTTAATATATAAAAGAACATAGGAGAAGGAAATGCCCGAAGGTTAGCGTTACTTGCGTTCTGTGTGGTAATAATAATTAACGAAACGAGTGTATGAAGAGGTGTATGTTTGCATGAATGGCATGTTCAAGAAAACGAGCGATGCTAGGAGCGTGTTTTCTTTTCTACCATTAATGCAATTATCCCCCTTTATAAACATGTTACGTTCAATATTTTTTCGTTTCCATGTACGATAATTCAAATTTTACTACATCCAAACATATTTTCCACACGCGGCATGCATTTCATGGCGTAGTATTGCTTCTGAAAAATATCTATTTTAGTGGGTCTTACATTGTTTTTATTTCCACGAAATATTTGCAAATACTGCATATTTGCAAATACTGCAAATATTTGCATGAATGGTATGTTCAAGAAAACGACCGATGCTAGGAGCGTGTTTTTTATATTCCATTAATGCATTTATCCCACTTTATACCCATGTAAATTTCAATATTTTTCGTTTCCATTTACGAATAATTTAAATTTTCAGACATCCAAACATATTGTCCACGCGCGGCATGCATTTCATGGCGTAGTATTGCTTCTGAAAAATATCTATTTTAGTGGGCCTTGCATTGCTTTTGTTTCCACGAAATATTTGCAAATACTGGAAAGTACTGAACATATGCGGATAAAATATTTTATGTTGTTCTGTAATGCAGCTAACTTAACATTTACTTCCCCAATTTAGTTCTATTCATTCGTTGTTTATATGTAGTTATAGGTACGTAATATATGATATACATTTTTGTTCCTTTCATGACCAACTGCAGATACCTTTGCTACGTCTGCGTTATAGTTTCTTAATTACACGATTTCGCTCCTTTTCTGAATTCAGATTGGTAGGTGTGAATTTTTAATTGCACGGTGAAATTTTAATTGCACGCGTGCTATTATCACAGACATAATTAACGATTTTTCATGTAATTAATGAGCATATTCAGCTAACTAAACGAAAATAGTAATTTATGCAACTAGTTTATAATGTTAAGCTTTATTGCATGAGTACATATTTCGAAAACGAACGACGTTAGGAGCAAGTTTTCAAATTTAAACCAATGCAATAAAGCAACATTGATAACGACTTGCATACGTTACTTTTTTGTACAGCATTATGGGAGAATCAAACTTAATTTTGGAACACAACTTTCTTGTGACTTCTTTTTCTGTGTTCGGCTGTTCCGTTTACCGCTGCCCCCTCCACATGATTCTCTCGCTGCAATTGGCTGAATGGGTGATAATTCGAGCCGTAAAGTTGTAATACGTCATCATATGTGCCGTCAAATGCCCTTTTATGAACGATTTCTTACAACAGAAAAGGTTGATTATAATGCTGGAATACCAAAAAAATGTGTTTTCCCAGGTGCTGGCTGATTGCTTCTGATGTTTTTTCTGTAGACCTGTTTCTCAATACAATTGTAACTGAAGTATTTTAAATTATGTGATTCACCGTAAGTGAGCCAGAATTTTAATGATCCAATCAGTGGCGTGAAGCGGTGTGGTGCCTGTATTGCTGCAGTGTCCTGCGGCTGATACAATATTTGTCTGTTGTGTTGGTTCATAAGAGAACAAAGTGCGTACAAGTTAGTGACATGCAGTCTGTGTCGTTAGATCATTTTTACAAATATGTTGGTTCTTTGATTCTTATTCTTGTGTGAATGATGTTGATCGTACATAGCTTCAAGGTTTTTTTTTTTTTGTTTTGACGCAAGTAGGAAAACCAAATTTCTGGCAAGTGTTTCTCTGTAAATTCCCAACTGTAATGTATTTTAAATTATGTGATTCACCAGAAGTGTAGCAGAATTTTAGGGCTACAATTAGTGTAAATTAGCGTAAATTAGTGTTGACCTTGCTGCGTTGCAGTGACCTGCAGTTGATTTTGTTTGTCTGTTCATAAGAGAACGATTTATGCCAAACTTAAGAGTGATTTGCGTTCTGAGTTGTAAAGTTGTTTTTCCTCAAATGTATTGGTTGATTCCTTCTTATTCTCATATGAATGAGTTGATCCTACAATAGTTCTAGAGAATTTTGTTATTTTACCGGAAGAAGAAAAAATCAAAATTTCTCAGTACAAGTGTTTCTCAGTTCTATATTTTAAACAACGTGATTCACCAGAAGTGGATCAGAATTTTAGTGATCGAATCAGCGGAGTGAAGCCGGTTGTCCTTGCTTTGCTGCAGTGTCTTGGAGTTGATTTTGTTTGTCTGTTCATAAGAGAAAGAAACGTGCGTAGCTTACGTGCTCTGTGTGGAAAGATTATTTCTCGTCAAGTGTGCTGATTGATTGCTTCTTATTCTTGTGCAAATAAATTGATCCTTTGGAAAAAATCGAACTTTTTCTTTAGACGTGTTTCTTAGTAAAGTTGTAACTGTAATGTGGTTTAAATTATGTAATTCTCTGGGTGTGCACCAAATTTTAGTAAACCAATCAGCAGCGTGAAGCACTGCTATTTGTCTTTCTTCCCTGCAGTGTCGTGCAGTTTCTGCTTCCAACCGAGCATAAGAGGACGAAATGATCAAAGCTGATAGAGGGGCGTTCTTTCCATGTGATAATATGCTTTTTAAATTGAAAAGTTTCAAGTTAATAAAGACAATGAAATATATTGTGGAAACAGTATTATTCCTTTTAAAAATAGCACTATCCCACACTAAAATCATAAGTTTCATGGATGTTCATCCGTATCTTCAGGTGTTAAATCGTCCGGTCACCATTAATTCGATTTTATTGTCACTTTGGAGTTCCAATCCTGCACGCAGGATGTTCGAAACTGCTACACAGGTGGACCGAGTTTAGCGCTGTTTGAAGGAGAATTGTAGCTGCCGGTTGCTCTAATCGGTAGTAACAAACAGGCCACGGACCGCACGTAAACTTCCTTTCCTCTTTCTTGACCTATCGTCCCCTCTTACTTACACACTTACCCTTATACACACTACACTACCACGCATGTCTGCCGACCAATTAGAGCTTAAAGGTTTTCTACACTGAGGTGGTGCCTCGCTCGTGAATTCCGCAAACCAACATGTGGATCAGCGTCGAATGTCAGGTTCCAGACGGGTGAGGAACATCCGGGGTGAGTAGTGTATTATCCGCCCACGTTTTCTTGAGCCCTCGCTTCGCTTGTTATCGCGAGAAGTGGGGAGTTTGGTAATTTTGACAAGGAATTTTATATCAAATTTGTAGTTCGTTGTTCGATGCAAAATAGTTTCTCTTACATAGGAGCGAACATTTCTGGTTATCAGATTTTGTCTACTATGCTCGTTTGTATCATTTATTCATAATTTGACTAATGTTAGCAAAGGAGTGGGGATAGGTATTCCGGGGCTCAAAAAAACGTGTGTGTACTTCCATCTCGACATATAGCATGTCCTACACTCCTGGGGTTGACCATGGCAGTGGATATACCCGGAAACACAAAACAACCAATCAACCAATCAACATCACAGCATTCGTATAAAACGTACTTCCGCGTCCTCCATCCAGTGCCGTTGGTCGTCAAGAGTTTCGTGCAAGGGCGTGCAGGGTACCTGTTGATCGCCCCCTCTTCTTTCGGGCGCCGCGACGCCCGGCAGCTTCTTTCATCCCCAACGCGGCCCGGGCCGGCCGCCCCCCTCCCCCTTCGCCGGAGACGCTCGCCGTCGACACCGGAAGGCGCGGAGGTGAGGTGGTGGGGAGCGTAGTGGAATGAAAGCGGACTGTGGGTAAAGATACGGTGAAGATATCGAGAAAAGCGAGGAGGAAAGTAGGAAGAACGTGTTGGGGGAGTGTCGGGAAGTTTGTCGAAGAACATGTCGAGATGCTTG
This sequence comes from Teleogryllus occipitalis, assembly GCA_011170035.1. NCBI lineage: Eukaryota > Metazoa > Arthropoda > Insecta > Orthoptera > Gryllidae > Teleogryllus > Teleogryllus occipitalis. The sequence goes on along the minus strand of BLKR01004619.1, from coordinate 54,111 downwards.
ACGTAGAATTTGACTGGAAGCGGGTGGGGAAGCGTGTCGTGGAGCGTGTCGTGGAGCGTGTCGTGGAGCGTGTCGTGGAGCGTGTCGTGGAGCGTGTCGTGGAGCGTGTCGTGGAGCGTGTCGTGGAGCGTGTCGTGGAGCGTGTCGGGGAGCGTGTCGGGGAGCGTGTCGAGCTCAGACGCCAAGAAAAGTCGAGCGACTAGTACAGTAAAGAGGCCAGAATCGATCGAGACAAAAAAATCAGGTTTAGAGAAGTTTCCGTTTTATGCAAGGTTATCAATTTTTATGACACTTGTGTTATTGACATTTTCGCTCTGAGAGAAGTAAATTACATGAATTTATTATAATTATCAAAATAATTTAACAAATAACGTATTTATGGAAGAAATCACCAATAAATGAATATTAAACATTATTGACAGCTTCTGAGTTCAAAAATACTCACTCCCTACTGGCTGTATTCGGACAGATTGCGGACTTTCTCAACGCACAATGCATCAGAACCAAGAACAATGACTTTCTGATATCCTCGCAATGCGTTTCTGGTCGAATGATTATGATTTTCAACGTGGGGTAGGGAGACGCGTGAATAGAAGCCATGCACATACATCTTCCCATGCTGAGAGAGTCGGGAGAGAGGCAATTCCCCTGCGGCCTACGTCTCGAGAGACAAGTGACCCTAAGGTCAAATTCCACGCTGACAGCTGAAGCCCCTCTCCTTCAATATCCGGCTCCCACGACTAAATCGCGTGCCACAGGGATAGAGAATTTAAAACAGGCTGGCCGATGCACTCATTTCTTTAAGTTATGACTCGAGTCTCTCTACCAATTGCATTAAATTCAGAGGAATTCCATTTTACAAAGATTTTTTTCTGCGGGACATGAAAAACCGGTCCGTTTCCGCGTTGGAGAGGTTCCTTTTATCAAGTGTAAAAATGCCATTTCGCTTCACGGACCGGAGAAATTTTCTGGTTAACCGGGAGTGCTCGCAATTGATCTGTGAGATCCAAGCCACGGCAATTTTATTTTCCTGAATTATTGCGATGCATTAGTCGTCTGATATTTCCTGTATTCCTTCATTGCACTTTCCTGAAATCGCCTGGCCTTTTACTTTTATCCCTTCGCTGAATCATTTCCCGTGAGCATGTTCAAACTTGATCACTGCGCTGCACGATATCCAATATATACGTTGGGTGCAATGGCGCCAGTGCATTACGAGCTCTTGGCCTGAGCGGTACGTATCATGCATTAATTTCAGTCGTGCTTATGACTAGTGCCTAATCAGAAAATGTAATAATTTGCCTTATCTATAATCTCTTGCCAATGAGAAAGATGTGCAGAAGTCGTAATGAAAAGAAAACAATGGGAACATGGCAAAATGAAAAAAACAAACAAAGATTTTCTAAATATTTTTGTGAAAAAGTACATTACACATTTGTTTAGAACATGTCAAAATAATTTGAGGAAATTGTATTTAATATTATTTAATAGGTTTGATGATTTTTGCTTGTACGTTGTCAGTTATTACCTTTCTCGTCATAACTATTCAGACAAGAATTTTGCAGTGTAAGATTCATTAACAATTGCATTGAGAGGCATGTACAAACTGCATAATATATTTCATTCAATGGACCTTCACATCATTTACGAAAAGTTGCAGCTAAAACTGAGAGGTACATTGCGGGCACTGACGTGAGTCTACCTCTTACGAACACTCCCGGGTTGAGCCAGGTTTCCGGGCAATACAGGTTCCTGTTTAGACCGATTGTACTGCATATTGTTTTGAGTATATCACAGCTCAAAGGAAGGTGGTGACGAAGCAAGGTGTTCGGCGGGTTGCGTGCCGTCGCCCCTGTTGAGTCCCACGGCAGCGCGGGGCGATGGGCGATGGGCGAGGCGTGCCGGGCTGCGCGTCGGGGCGAGGCGAGGCGAGGCGAGGCGAGGCGAGGCGAGGCGAGGCGAGGCGAGGCGAGGCGAGGAGGAGGGCGCCGTCGGGAAGGGCGCGCCGATGCAATTAGAGGCGCAGCAAATCTTGCGGCGAGTCTTCTCCTGTCTTGTTAGCTCCCCGCCCCTCGGGGGCTGTTAAGGCGCTGGCGGCGGCGGCGGCGGCTGCTGCTGTTGCTGGTTCTTCTTCTTCTCGTGGGCGGCGACAGCGGGGTTGTCTGGGCTGGGTGGAGTGGTGCGTGGTGAGGAGGTGCAGGAAGGCAAGAAGCGGCGCAGGAGGAACGGGGAGGAATGGGTCGTTGGGGGTTGGATGGGAGGGGGGCGGGGCATGTCGGAGCGGGGATGAACGTGCCAGGACAACGTGGTGGTGAGGGGGAACGTGGCGAGGGGGAACGTGGCGGGGAAGCACGTGACGGAACGATCTTGTTGTTCTTATCACAGGCGTGCTTTGCCTTAGGCTCGCGAGACGTGATGGCAGTCAGCATCACCATTATTCCACTGCTGAGTGGTTTACTTCCACTCTGCTCCTATCAAAACAGCTTGTCATTTTGTTGCTGTACTTAATTACTTTCTCGTTACCTTCTGTTATTCTTTATTTCTCACTTTTCCTTGTCTAGTGACATTTATTTTTCATTTCCCTAGGCCTATATTTATTTATCAAATATCGACTAATAGCACGGTAGTTTCAATATTTTTCACCAGTTTTAATATTCAAAGGTCTTATTATTCGTAGAATTTTCTCGCGGATTCTTGCAAGTTTCTGAGGGTATCCTGAAACTTCGTTCAAAAATATTCCTACATGTGCAGAAATGTAACTTTTCCATCTGATTTAACATAATTTCAATTACCTCTTGTGTTATATCTCTACATCATTGTAGAAAAATTTTAGGGTACTACCGCTTTTAGGGTACTTAGGGTACATAGCACTCTCTGACTACAATCACCTTACCTTGAAACATACTCTGAATTTTTCCTCTTGCCCGGCTTTCTCCTTCCTCTCTTCCTCTCCCTCCTTTTCCTTTTCTTCCGCCGCCACGCCTTTATAACATTTCGTCTTCCTGCATCTCTTCCGCCTCTTTTTCATCTCCTCCTCCGTCGTCTTGAACCCCTTCTCCCCTTCCGTGTAGGCATTCTCCACTAACTCCTCCACCCATTTTGCAGCTTCACCTCCTCCTCCTCTCATCCTCTGTTCCTTCTCCACATCTTTCTTCTTCTACTCTTTTCCCTTGCCTCTTGCATCCTCCATACTATTTCCCTTCATTCATCCCTTCCCCTTTGTGCTCCTCCTTCGGCTCATTCTTCACCTTTTCTCCACATCCTTCTGCTCATTTCCCACATACTTCCATCTCTTTCCCCACCTTCTCCTCGACCTAACTTCCCTCCCATATCCTCCCCTACCTCGTCCTTCATTTCCTCCCCTATCTCTTCCTCCATATCTTCCATACCTCCTCCTTCATTTCCTCTTCTATCTCCTCTTCCGTCACCTATACATCACCACCTCCACCTCCTCCATCTTCTTCATCCCTTCCCCATCCCCTACCTGCGCCTCCTTAACTGCCGTCTTGAGTCGGAAGCAGTCGCTTTCTTTTCACTTAATTTAATCCAATTTGCTTCCTTGCTTCCCTCGCCGGCGTCGCGACCGCAGAATCTTAAGTGCTTTTTCCCGCCGAGGGGAGGCCAACCTGCTCCCTAGCGCGGGGGCGGAGGCCCGGAGATTTATAAGTTGCCTGCCTGCTTGGTGGGCCGTCCCCGGCGCCGTGCTAGCCTCCGGACCTACGAAGCAGGTGTGAGGTTTCTGGGGCGGAAGTGATGTTGGCGTACTGTCGGATCGTCCGTGTTTATAAAAGGGTTCTCCTTCATCTCCAGCTTGTAAAATGGTTCTTCTTTAAGTCCCATTTTCATTCTTGTTTTAATTGGTGAGGACTGGAAAAACTATGTTCCGTAATCGTTAATGACCCAATTGAGTGGATGAGCAGCTGAAGTCTTAGTGTGTAGAGTTGAAGGGTTTGGTCAAGACATGTTATGGTATCTCCAATGTATTAATATCGATAATTTTGTTGAAATATTTACAGTATTGATGAAGGTTTTCATGGATTGTAAATGTGGTTTTGATATTCTTAGAAATGTGATTAAAATTGTTGCGAAGAAATATTAATTATTAAAAATCATTCACGTTTAAACGTCATGGGCGTTTTGTCCTCTGATACTTTTAGATAACTACATGATGAAATATTCTTACTGAAGTAAAATATAAGTTGTTGTTTAGGATAGTATAATATAACAATACGCATAACAATTTAGTCTTCGATGACTGGAGTCGCAATTAAAAATATAATGCAGATGGTTTGGCATGCTTTATTGGAAAGCAAGCTTCTAGACTTTCGCTTGTAACTGCAATAGACTTCGTCAGTGACGAAAGAATTCTATTTGACGATTTGCACCTAACCGATAAAATAACATAGCTTTTTACTTCAGAAGTAAAGAGAAACAATAATTCTAAAGGAACACTCTTACATAAATTATATCATTATAGTAACAACCCACAATTCTGCTTTTCTGTACGATTTTAGATGAGTTAACCATTATTTAATGCATTCATATATTGCAACATTTGAGCTTTTAACACTAGATTACAAAGGCGATCTGTACCAAACTTTATTACACAGGACTAGTTTGACAGACTACTTTGAGTAAAAATAAAGAAACACTCATTTTTACAACGAAACACAAAATTAATTGGTTGAATATGTATTACACGGAGTTGTAAAATACGAATGAAAGGTTTTGTAGATTCATCTAAATGACTTGACTCCCACAGCAGACCCTTGCTAGGCGCTGTCCATAGGCAAGGAGTTTGTAGTCATTATTTACAATAATAGCCAATAAAGTGCCAAAAATATCACTGACGTAACTACAAGGCGTAGTCTTTCGGAAGGCACTTTTGTTAAAATGGAGTATACGGGAAATATGTACTCGCACAACGATACGTGTACTTCACGGCCTAGTCACACAACAGAGTTTCAGAAATGAGGATTGATGGGAAGGGGTGGAGGAAGCGTTTGGCTCTAGTTGCGTCGACTGACAGACGATGACTTTGTAATCTAGGGTTAAGACTCTTAAATCACTCATATATTTACCACTCATAAACCGTTGACTCGCAGCTGTCACTGAATTAACCAAAATAGTATTAACAGTCGCTGTGACGGACACGTTGACTGATACTTAGTCATAGTGATTTATATCAGTTATCATTAATCTATTTATTGATTTCTCCACCTTCAAAACGGAGTTTCAAACGGGAGATAACAGGACCGTCTCATGACTAAATGCAGCAAATATTTGAAGAAGTATCTCTAATTTTGAGTAGAAGTTATGCAATACGACAAGGTCTCACATGTTACGACTTCAGTGTGGCGCAGACAGCCTCTCTTCCTTTAGTAATCAATTGTTGAATTTTCTCTTCTTTTATCATACTTGCTATTTTCGACATATTCTCGTTTTTTAAAGCTTTAAACAAACAGAATCCTTGCGTTCAAAGCACCTGCAAACTTAATTTGAGGAAGAAATGTGTACTTAACGTAGCGAACGCCTTCCGAATGTTTGTTTGCAAACGAGATTGGTGGATTTCGTGCGGTCATTCTGTGTACTCAGTTTGTGAAATGGAAGCGAATGAACCTCTTGATTTCCATTTTTATGTGTATTTAGCTGCAGACCACACACTAACGATTTTTCTGAAACTATTTAATTACGTGATTGTCAGAGAGAGAATGCGAAGAGGTACATTTTGAGGAATCAATACGTTGAATGGTTTTTATGCATTTATCTACCGTAATATTAATAATAATTATTGAAGTATGATTTTATGGACCAGTTAACCACAGATTATTTCAGCAGTTATTATTTTATTTTGCATTGCTAACGTTTCGTCAATCACAAGTTGACCTCATCAGACCTTTTTACATTATAGTGTATTAGATTAACATAACAAGTACGTGATGAAAATTACAATCCAATTACAATCACATCTGTACGTGATTAAAATTTCAAAATAACCACCACTTTGATTCCACAATGTCTGATATTGTCAAGTTCATGATTGAAGAAACGTATATTTAGTAGATAATGCAAAATGTCAGTAATTGATCCACACAGACACAAAAGTAATAACTTCCATCATATAAAATTATACATGTTATTAAAGTAGCTCACGTTTTGAAGATATGTAAAGACTCAATTAATCTCCCATGCATGTTACAGCCGAAAAGTGACGATGTTCGTCGTTCGGTAGAAATTTAGATCTGGCGCTTACCTACGATTTTTGAGGTTTCCCTCCTCCATGCGTCTCCCTCTGCCGGGCATATCCACAACCAGGTCACACTTCAAGGTCCCGACAGGTCTCCCAACATGTGCGGTAGTTGAGAGTAGGAAACTGTTTGTGTGTATGTAAGGTGAGAAGAGATGATAACGATGAGCGGGAAATGGAGGAGCGGAGTTGTTAGGGTACCACTCCGGCATTCCGCGGTATTGACTGGAGAACACACGGAAAACTGCCAACCAGTGCAGCCGGTTGCTAGAATTCTCTAGATAGCGACTAAATTCGACCTGTCTATCTCGCTGGCATTGAAAATCCACCAACGTCGCCACTAGACGCCCTAGGTCCCGGTCAGAGGAGCTGCAATGCTCAGCTCTACCTAAGCCATCTCAGCTGGTGGTAGCGTCTCGTGAATGACATCCCCTTCCAATTTTCACGGCATGCCACGTTGCTACCCTGTCTCTAAATGTGAGGTCGATAGCAGAACGTCCGCACCATCGCCTATTGGGGCAGTGGTGCTCTTCCCGACTACTGAGGCAGTACGGGGACGGGAGCAGATTTCCACATCTAGGATATGTTGAAATTCGAATTAATTCTTGACATGTGAGTAAAACAGTCATCATAAGACATCGGCAGCTTTCGACAACAAACCAGACTTGCGAAGACAGTTAACTACTCAATCGACGTTCCCGAAAGATGCTACAAAGTGCTAGGAGTTACCAGTATCGTCTCGTAATGTCACAACCCGAAACAAAGTCCAATTTTCACTGCATGCTACGGCGTACGAAAACTGTTCGATGTCACAACGTCCGCATATCACCTCTTGGCGCTGTCGTGCTCTTCCCGACGTGGAAGTCAGGAACGGGTGTCGCACATTTAGGATATGTTGAAATGTTTAAAAAAACGTTACTTGAATGAAACAGCCGTCATAAGACATCGGCAGCTTTCGTCAATAAACCAGACTTGAGAATACATTCAACTACTCATTCGACGCTCCCGAAGGGTGTCCCACCGGGAGAGATGGCTCAGGGCATCAACTGATGTCACTGCAGCGCCTCTGATCGGGAGGTCCTAGTTTCGAGTCCTGACGGCGGCAGGATTTTCGACACTAGCTTTTCAGCTAGGTCGAATTCAGTCCCTGTCTGGACGAGAATTCTAGCGGCCGGCTGCTCTGATCGGTAGTTTTCCGTGGTTTCTCCGATCAACACCAGGCGAATGCCGGAGCAGTACCCTAACAAACGGGCCACGGACCGCGCGCGATGTTTCCTACCTCTTCCTTGCCCTATCCTCTCCTCTTACACACACACAGTTACTCTAACACGCACTACACTACCACATATTCCGGGAGACCGGCCGGGAGCTTAGAGCTTGCTTCGAAAGGGGCGTCACCCCGTTGCTGGGAGAGTTCTGGTTAGGGGAACACCCCGCTAGCTGACGGTAGATCGGCCCCAGATCTCGCCATCCAGCTGGGGAAGATCACCGCCATCTCCCGAGGAAAAAAACATGCCCTACACGTACGGGAATAATGACCTAAGCTGTTGGCGCGCCCGAAATCACTAACTAACCAACGAAGCAACCGTATGATGTTCCAAAGCGGTAGGAGTTACCAGTATCGTCTAGAAATGTCACACCCCGAAACAACGCCCAATTTTCCCTGCGCGCCACGGCGTACGAAGACCGGTCGATGGCACTACGTCCGCGCATCGTCTCTTGGCGCTGTCGTGCCCTTCCCGACGTCGAAGCGAGACGGGGGCAGGGCGGGGGCGGGGGCGAGAGGGGCGGGGTCTCGCACATGCGGGCGGTGGCGGGCGTCCAGTCGACGCGCGAGCCGCCCCGCGTCCGAGATCTAATTAACACGCCGGGCGCCCGCCCGCCCGGCCCGCCCCGGCCGGCCTCCTCCGTTGCTGCCCGCCCGCCCGCCCGCCCGTCCTTCGCCATTAATCAAGGCGCCCTGACAGGGACCCTCTGCGCGCCCGCGTGCTCGCCCCGCCCCGCCCCGCCCCGCCCCGCTTGGATATCGCGCCAGCTCGCCGACGGCCAGGCGTTGCGGGAGGTGGGGTGTGTGGTATCGGCCGTCCGGGTGGGAGGGATGTGTGTTCTGGAAGCCCTGAGAGAAAAGTTGGGCTCAGGGACATGAATGAATGGATGTAGTGAGGATAGTTAGAGAAAGCTTGTATGATAAGAATGTGATAGGGAATGATGGATGGGAATGAAGAATGTGATAGGGAATGTTGATAGTTTGTGAAGAGTGTGGTTCAGATGATTGAAGTGGGTATTGATGAAGGGTTCGTTGTTGCAGGAGGACAGGTGTGTGAAAGACGACAGTGAGTCATAGTGTCAGACATATTATGCCACAGTATGCAAATGTATAAGAAAAAGGTATAGAGAAGGATGTTCCATCATTCAAAGAGTTCAATTGACGAGAATGTGTGCGATGGAAAAGGTTAGAAGATTCGTCGTCAAGATTATCGTCAATATATCATGCTGGCTCGCCGACGGCCAGGCGTTGCGGGAGGTGGGGTGTGTGGTATCGGCCGTCCGGGTGGGAGGGATGTGTGTTCTGGAAGCCCTGAGAGAAAAGTTGGGCTCAGGGACATGAATGAATGGATGTAGTGAGGATAGTTAGAGAAAGCTTGTATGATAAGAATGTGATAGGGAATGATGTATGGGAATGAAGAATGTGATAGGGAATGTTGATAGTTTGTGAAGAGTGTGGTTCAGATGATTGAAGTGGGTATTGATGAAGGGTTCGTTGTTGCAGGAGGACAGGTGTGTGAAAGACGACAGTGAGTCATAGTGTCAGACATATTATGCCACAGTATGCAAATGTATAAGAAAAAGGTATAGAGAAGGATGTTCCATCATTCAAAGAGTTCAATTGACGAGAATGTGTGCGATGGAAAAGGTTAGAAGATTCGTCGTCAAGATTATCGTCAATATATCATGCTGGCTCGCCGACGGCCAGGCGTTGCAGGAGGTGGGGTGTGTGGTATCGGCCGTCCGGGTGGGAGGGATGTGTGTTCTGGAAGCCCTGAGAGAAAAGTTGGGCTCAGGGACATGAATGAATGGATGTAGTGAGGATAGTTAGAGGAAGCTTGTATGATAAGAATGTGATAGGGAATGATGGATGACGTTGATAGTTTGTGAAGAGTATGGCACAGATGATTGAAGTGGGTATTGATGAAGGGTTCGTTGTTGCAGGAGGACAGGTGTGTGAAAGACGATAGTGAGTCATAGTGTCAGACATATTATGCCACAGTATGCAAATGTATAAGAAAAAGGTATAGAGAAGGATGTTCTATCATTCAAAGAGTTCAATTGACGAGAATGTGTGCGATGGAAAAGGTTAGAAGATTCGTCGTCAAGATTATCGTCAAGATATCGTGCTAGCTCGCCGACGGCCAGGCGTTGCGTGAGGGGTGTGTGGTATTGACCGTCTGGGGAGGGATGTTTGTCGTCTAGGAGACCCTGGGAGAAAATTTGGATTAGGGATATGTGAGTGGGTGAGAACATGTAAAATTCGAACAGTGTATGTTGAAGCGTATAATAATATGATGGGGAAAGATGAATGAGGTTGGCGATAGTATACGAGATTAGATAATTTGATGGGGAGTGAACGAGAAGAAATATCTAGGAAATGATGAATAACACTACAATTTGAGAAGATATGTGTGAAACGGACTGTGTCGAAGTGTAATAAGGATAGTTGCAGACAGCGTTTATGATAAGAATTTGTTAGGGAAAGATAGATGGTGTTGACGATAGTTGTGAGGTTAAGTAATTCGCTGGGGGATGGTGGTACGAGTAGTATGCTGGGAAGGATGACTGCACATGCACAGAAGAGTATATTTCAGGTGATTATGAAGGATATTGAGAAAATGGTTCGTTGTTTCGAGAGAACAGGTGTGGGAAAATGGACAAAGATTCATAGTCGTAGAAATGTTGTCTCGCATTATGCGGATGTGCAAGGATTGGGTTCCAGAAGTCATTGAAAGAAGAGTTCAATTGACGGGATTTTGTGCGATGAGAAAGGTTAGGAGATTCTCGTCAATATATCGTGCTGGCTCCCCGACGGCCTGACATTGCGGGAGGGTGGGAACAGAATAAATTGGAAACTTTGGATTTGGGATATTTTGGAATATTTTGGTTAGGGATAAGTGAGTGGGTGAGAAAATATATGATATGGATTGGTATGTAGGTGCGTGTGAGAATATCATGGGGAAAGATGAATGAGGTTGGGGATTGTAAATGAGTTATGTAATGTGATGGAGTGTAGAGGAGAAGAAGTTGTATGTAGGATATAATGAATAACACCGCAATGACAGCAAATAATAGTACGATTGATTTTATTTAAGTGAGAATAGGCAAAGCTGCGCGTTGTTGCAAAAGGACAGATTTTTGTAATAAATAAGCAAAACGAGAGAGAATTTGAAGCATCCTCTGCGAAATTGACTCACATTATAAGAATATATATATAAAGAAGACGTGTGGGAAGTGAGTGTAACAGATCTCATTGAAAGAAGAGTTAAGTTGACGAGAGTGTATGCGATGAGAAAGGGTGAGACACTCTCGTAAGGATGTAGCGACATCTCGTAGACGTGTTGGCAGTTGGGGATGGTATTGGCGTGCGAAATCGAAGGGATGTGATTAGGAGGCCATGGAAGAAAAGTTGAGTTCGGATATATGTATGAGAGGAACTGTCTTGTGGGGGAGTGGGACGTGTGGTAATGTTATAAGGATAGTTACAAAAAAATATATGCTTAATAAAAGATGGATGGCGTTGAGAATAGTTGGTGAGATCAAGAAATTCGCTGGAGTGAGAAGTACGCAGGAAACAATCCTGAGATCTATGGTGTCGGCGTGCGAGATGGGAGGGATGTGTGTTTAGGATGTCCGGGGAGAAAATTTCGATTTGTGATGTGTGGAAACATGTATTGAATGTATGAGTGATTTGGGCGAGATGGCTGTAAGGTGGCTTTAAAATATGTTGGAGAATACTGAGGATAAAATAGAGGTAGAATTTGGCATGTTGTTGGAGGGCGTGATGCATTCATGTGTGTAAGATAAGTAAGGAGGAGTAAAATAGTATTGTAATATTGATTAATGTAAGAATTCAGAGGCGGTCCGTTGTTGGCAGAGAAGAATAGATTTATTTATGGGAAACTGGGAGAATTGTTCTATTCGGGATAAATGAACATACATTAATTTGGGGTGTATATGGAAATGTGTTGAAGAAAAACAGTGGATGCTGGGGATTGCCTCTGCGAACGTATGTGATGAGGGGATCGAGGACGTTTGGGTGAAAACATGTAGGGTACGCTGTATGTAAGACACACGGAAATGTGTTGCAGAAGGATGAAGTTGAGAACAGTAAACTTAGGTAATTCCGTGGACAGTCGTGCGAAGAGATGTGACAATGTTGAAAATAATGCATATGGATGCAGAGAACTGTGATTGGCAATTGAGAAGGCGGTCCGTCTTCAGAGGAGACCAGAGTTCAATGATGTAGAGAAAAGAGGAAGCCATCATCTTCGTGATACTAGGCGAGCCTCCTCGTTGGACAGGCGCAGCGGGAGGAGGGGTATTTGATATCGGCGTGCGAAATGGGAAGATGTGTGTTCAGGCGGACCTGGGAAGAAAGTTGGAGTCGGAAAACATGCACTACACTTACGGAGCTAACGCAGTGATCGCGCCCAACAATCAACCAATCAATCATTGTAAAGTTTGCAAGTGGAAATATGGCGGTGAATTCCTTGCTTTAAAGAGCAGAAAAAAGTTAATAATATTAGGCAATTCAGGAGACGTGTCTGCGCCAGAAGTGAGAAGATTCGAAAAGCGGAAGTCGCTGCAGAGATTGGGGTATCGGATGACAGAGATGATTAAATCGGAGTTTGTGAAAACGGGCCATTAGCATACGAATGGAAAAGTGTGAATAAAGAGAAAATTATAGCTATCAAAAATGAAAAAAATATGTCGTATTTTACCGTAAATAAAACACAGGTTTAGAAATTAGTGATTCTTCATAAGCGACTTTTTTAGAGAGGAAATAATAATAGAAAATAATAGAAAAGAAATAATAACAGTGTTTTGTGGTGAATCTTCTTACATAATTGGAGACGTACATACTCGTAGATGATTACATAAGTCACTTCCTCAGTATGTATACACGTATCAGTATTACCCAGACCAACGGACCGCCATTCTTTGCCAGTTGTGTCGCGTTCATCAAGAGCAGTTCCACCTACTCCCCCATGTGACTTACGCCCGTCTCTCTTGGCACAATGCATCAGGCAGCCTCTGGGTGGTGCGCCCATCACTCAAACGACGCCGGAAGCCAGAGGTTTGCAAAACAGCGCGCGCCCTCGGTCGGTCACCTCTGGCCCCACCCCTCCACGCCCACATGTGCCGCCCGCTCCTGCTCTCGAGCTCGTATCTCTCGCTGTTCACGCGGCCCAGGCTGCTCTCGCCGCAGACGCCACTCCCTGCCACTCCCGCCCCTGACGCCCTCCCGCCATCTATCCTCTCGCCGCCCTCTAGCCACTCCCTCTTCACTCTCTCGCTTGCCTCTCGTCACCCTCTCGCCTTTCCCTACCCCTCTCTCGCCGCCCTCTCCCTGCCCTCGCGACGTTCTCTTGTTGCCCTCGTCGCCTCGCCTCTCTCTCGCCGCTCTCTAGCCACTCCCTCGCCACTCTCTCCTGCCACTCTCTCGCATCGCTCTCTCGCCTCGCTCTCTTGCTGCTCTCTGCCACCGCTCTCCCCGCCTCTCGACGCCATTCATTGCCGTCGTCGTCTTTTAATGCTTCCCGTTGCTCTCCGGTGCTCTCTCCCGTAGCTCTCTTCCTTGCTCTCTTCCGTTGCTCTCTTCCGTTGCTCTCTCCCGTTGCTCTCTCCCGTTGCTCTCTCCCGTTGCTCTCTCCCGCCTTCCCGTTGCTCTCTCCCGCTCTCTTTACCCCCTTTACCCCCGATCTGCCCCCCGCTCTCTCTCTCCAATTTCCCCCCTCTCGCGTCGCTCTCTCGCGTCGCTCTCTCGCGTCGCTCTCTCTCGCCGCTCTCTCCCACTGCTCTCTCTCTCTCTCTCGCTGCTCTCTGCCACCGCTCTCTACCCTCGCTCTCTCTCGCCGCTCTCTCCCCCTCTCGCGATGCATCGACAAAGATATTTCTTTATGAGGCCACCATCCCCATCGTCCCGCGAACACCTTCAGCCCTGCAGGTCACACAGACGCACCCAGTGCCCACCGCGGAGACACGCAGGTCTTCAACGCCGTCGGCACCCACCGTCAATATTTTCAACAGCCCATAAATACTTACCAATCTCATCAATATCCTCCATTAACATCCTCCAACCCCACCAACATCCATTAACCCCCCAACTGAACCCTCCAACCTTATTAAATTCTAGTACCCCATGAAACCCAAAATACTCATGAATTTCCAAATCTACTGTACCTTCAAAACTCCATGGACCCGAAAAACTAAAAACCCCCAAATCTCAAGAACCCTCGAACCCTACCATTACTCACCAACCTATCAATACCTACCGACCCCATCAGCACCCAACTACACCCACTGACATCTCCACCCTATTAACCATGAAAACCCAATGACTTTCATAAAATCCATGACCTCCCAAGACCCCACGGCCTCCCAAAACCCCAGAACTCCCAAGACCCCATGAACCTCATAACCTCCATAATACCATGGACCCCCATAATACAATGACTCCCCCAAATCCACGAACCTGAAAACCACATGAACCCTCAAAACTCCATGAACCCCCCAAATCTCAAGAACTCCCAAACCCCACCATTTCCCACCAACCTCATCAACCCCCACCGACACCATCATCCCGATTGTCGCTTCCACATCAATCTCCCGTGGCGGGCCTGCGGGCCGCCTGCGCGCGCGCTCGCCACCTTCCCCGCCCTGAATGGGCCGTCGCCTCGCCCGGCGCTGCGTCATTGTTCGCCCGCTGCGACAATGGCGGCCGGCGACGGCGCTCGAGGGGCATCGCATTACGTCGCATCACACGCGGCGCTGGGCCCTTTGTGCCTCCTTGGGCCCGGGCGGGGCGGGGCGGGCGCCGCGCGGGGGAAAAGGCGGTGGCGAGGGGTGCGTTTGCGGAAGCGAGGACGGGACGCGGCGGCGAGACCTGATTGGGGTGGTGGGTGGGGGCGAGTGGGGAATAGGTGGTGGTGGTGGTTAGGGAGTGTGGCGGTATAGAACTGGTGATGGAAAGAGGGTAATGGGGGTGGACAGGTGGGGATGATGGTGGGGGAGGGGGAGGGAGACGGTGGTGCGAGATGGTGGTGACGGTGATGTTTGTGTTGAAAGTGGTGGTGGGTGGTGCGAGATGGCGGTTGTAGAGTTGGGTAGTTGGGGGTTGAGGTGGTTGGGTGAGGATGATGGTGTAGAGGTGGAGGTGGATGGGTGTAGTGGGGATGGAGAGATGGAGACAGATGTGGGAAAAGGGAAGGGGAGGGCAAGGGGGAGGGGGAGGTGGTTTTGGCGGTGACGGTGATGTTTGGTTTGAAAGTTGTGGTGAGTGGTGCGAGATGGTGGTTGTGGAGTTGGAGGTTGCGATGTTTAGGTGAGGAAGATGGTGTAGAAGTGGAGGTGGATGGGTGTAGTGGGGATGGAGAGAGGGAGATAGAGGTGGGAAAGGAGAGGTGGAGGGGAGAGCAAGGGATAGGGGAGAGGGAGGTGGACTTGGCGATGACGGTTATGTTTGGTTTGAAAGTGGTGGTGGGTGGTGCGAGATGGTGGTTGTGGTGTTGGGTAATTGCGAATTGAGATGGTTGGGTGAGGATGATGGTGTAGAAGTGGGGATGGATGGATATAGTGGGAATGGAGAGGTAGAGATAGATTTGGAAAAGGGGAGGGGGAGGGGAGGGTAAGCAGGAAGGGGAGAGGGAGCTGGACTTGGTGGTGACGGTGATGTTTGTTTTGAAGTTGTGGTGGGTGGTGCGATGTGGAGGTGGATAGTTGAGGTGGTTAGTTCAGGGTGAGT
This sequence comes from Teleogryllus occipitalis, assembly GCA_011170035.1. Taxonomy (NCBI): domain Eukaryota; kingdom Metazoa; phylum Arthropoda; class Insecta; order Orthoptera; family Gryllidae; genus Teleogryllus; species Teleogryllus occipitalis. Next base: position 38,848 of record BLKR01004619.1, on the reverse strand, counting down.
GTGTTGAAGTGAGGATGGAAGGTGATATTGGAGGTGAAGAGGTGGAGTAGAAGAGGTTGAGGAACAGAGAGTAGAGAAAAGTGTGTGAGGTGCGAAGTGGCGGTTTCGGTGATGGTTGTGGTGAAAGTGGTGGTGAGGTGGAGGGTGTTTGTTTGTGATGGAAGTGAATAGGTGGTGAGTGTGGGTAGGAGGAGGTGAAAGTGATAAAGAGTAAGAGTAAGAGGATGGGGAAGTGGATATCGCGGCGTCGAAGAACAAAACAAGTGATGAAAGTGGAGGTGGCGCGGGGTGTTCGCGCTGAAGCAAGTGATATTGGTTGAGGAAGCGGTATGTTGGAGGCGATTATAGATTGTGGAGTTGAGAAAACAGTCTGTAAAACAGGAAAAAATATGGTTTGAAAACAATGCTTTTGATGGTAGTGTAAACAAATTGGAGATTTACTTCGGTCCTTGATGATCGTCTGTAGGTGCATGGCACATTTTGTCCCGTTTACCTTCACATACAGCAATTGTGATTTTGGCAATGGTATTAGTGGACAAAAGTATTAGAAGTAGTACAAAAAGCGACTAAGATAGGTAAAATTATGTAAACATTTCATATCTAGCTCGATACAAACGAGCATGCTCATAATCAAGAACATATCCCTAAAGCAAAATGTATTAATATCGAAATATATAAATGAACGTGTTGTAACGGAAGGAAGTGATAAGCAACTTAGAATTTAAAGTCTTTTCAGGTTCTTTTTAATGACAAATATATTGCCATATTTGCAGTTAATTATTAATCTCAATTTATTTTATTATATTTTCTCATATTAGTAAAAAATAAGTACACTACTCTCTTACTGTATAGTACGAGTAATAATCACAAGCTCATAACAGCTGAAGTATGTGTTAACCCACCTAAAACATTGGGAATAATTTGTGCAATTTTTCTTGTCGATTTCGTCACATTTTTTATGAATACAATGATATTTTAGATTCATCAGTACTGCAACATTGAAAACAAAAATGTCGATGGTCGAAATATGGGATGTAAAGGACTGTTTCTCAGCACTATGGAGTGACATCAACAGCAACATCACGAGGGACAACTAACGGTGACAGAGAATTGTTATGTTATTAGTAATTTATCAATAATCACCTTGATAATCAAGTTATCAAAAATATAAAATATTGATGCTTAAGTAGCGGACTATTGTCACAACATCCGTCAAATATTGCACCGAAGAATAACTGAGAACATCACAGTGTGTCTCAGAGCATTAGAGGGCATATCATTGACTCACCAGTATCGGCACCGATTATGGATGACTAAAAATCCAACAAGCGCTCTCTAACTTTGGAAGCATGTATGTTTCATATATCGAAGGTTTCGATACTACATTGAACTCAAGGACCAACAGAAATGGAACCAAAATGTCAAAACGTGTTGAGAAGATGACTCCACAATTATGGAAGGCCCCGTATGATGTCCCCCCGATCGAAATCAAAAACTTACCAACAAATGTTCCGAAATTTCAAAAGGGTCGATATTTCGTGTAGTGAAGATATCGATAAGTATCGCAACGTTCCTCAGGGATGGCGACGGAGGGCGTCGGGGCGCCAGTAGCTTCGCCGTCGCCCGCCAGTGCAGTGTTGGCGCTGGGGGCGGCGGGGGCACAGGCTTCATCGAGTTAGCAGCACAAGCCGCCTAATCAAGCTCTCTCCGGCCCCGCGTCTATAATTGGTTTAGAGGGTCCCCCCGTCGCGCCCCGTCACCCCGCCGCACCCCCCTACCGCCCCTCCCCTCTCTTGCATCCCCCCTCCACCACCACACGTCTACCCCCTCCCGCCCTCGCCATCCCGCGTCCTTTTTTGCCTCCTCTTGCGTCTCTTTTCTCCCTTCCAAAGAAGGCGTCAGCCTCGGAGCCGGCGTATCGTTCTCGACACCGCTACACACACACACACACACACACCCTGCCCCAACTCGCGTACACAATTTTTTCCCCCTCCACCGGCGGTGGAACTCGCTAAATTCGCGAGGAAGGAACCTGGGGGAGGAAGGGGAAGTGCGAGACTACAGGGTTGAAAAAAAAAAAAACGGCATCAGCAATATCCATCAGGTGTGACGTCATTAGACTCCGGGCCATGTGCGACGCCTATCTTGTCACGTAACGTTATTACGTGCGACGTGTCGCTGTGTGCTGTGCGGAGGGTGCCGGCCCGCGCGCGCGCGCGTGTGTGTGTGTGTGTGTGTGTGTGTGTGTTCTCGGTTGCCGCGAGGACGCCGCAGGAGAGGGTGTGGAGAGGGTGCGGGGAGAGCGGCGGCTGGAGTATCTCTCCTAAATGGACGGAGACTTCGACAGGAGCTCGTTAAGATCGCATAACGTGTGTAGCCTCACGCTGTTGCCGTTCGGCACACACACACACACACACACACACACACACACACACACACACACACACACGCACACACGTATACATGCGTGAAGCCTGGGGTGGGCTCCCTCGAAGGGTAGGGTAGCGTCGCGTGTTAACTAGGTAAGACCTGTCGATTTGCGTAGTGCCTCTAGAATGGTGGAGCGCTCTCAGTAGGAGGGGGAAATTGGTTGGAGAAAGTGGTGGAGGCGAGAGTGCTGGTGAGAGCATTGGCGAGAGAGTTGGGGCGAGAGAGTTGGGGCGAGAGAGTTGGGGCGAGAGAGTTGGGGCGAGAGAGTTGGGGCGAGAGAGTTGGGGCGAGAGAGTTGGGGCGAGAGAGTTGGGACGAGAGAGTTGGGGCGAGAGAGTGTGTGAATGGTAGAAGGAGAAAAAAGTTAGTGGTTACCCATGAGTGTGACACATGACTGTTGTGTGCTGAATATGTGAGAGTTTGTATAGACACGTATTAGGTGTTACTTTTTTAATTGATTTCTCACTCGAAATTCACTTCAGTTTCACTAATATGCATATTAGGCGTTAGGTAAGATCTATCAATTATGAATTAGGTAAGATCTATCAATTGGCGTAGTGTCTCTACAAAGGTGGAGCTCTTTCGGTAGAGGGGGAGTGGTCGGAGATAAAAATGGGGCTGGAGGAGGGAGAGTTGGTGAGAGAGTGGGAGAACGGTAGAAGAAAAAAAGTGATTATAGATTCAATGACGATAAAAGATTACGGCAGCAAATTACAGCAATGAAGCAATGAAGGTATCAATTTATGTTTGTTATGTTTGTATTTGCATAAATAATGGCTCATGAGTATTGTATGTTGAATGTGTGAAAGTTTGTCAGTACAGATAAGTATTATTAAGTGTATCATTGTTCCTTTTATTAATAGATTTCTCACTCGATGTTCACTTCAACTTAACTGACATCGAATATTAGACGTTGTGCATACACTGGGTTAACACCTGTCGAGCTGCGTAGTGCCTCTACAATGGTACAGGGCTCTCAGTAGAGGCGTAGTGATCGGAGACAATGCTGGTCGAGGAGAGAGAATTGATGTGTGAACGGGACAACGCTAATAGTGAGCCGAGGATGTAATAATCATACTATCACTAATATTAAGTATTACAACAATTATTTCATCTCTATCATGCGTATTACTTCAATAAAAATTAGGTATAATTTACACAATAAAATATTTGTAAATTATACACACGTAACATTTATTCAAGTTAGCTGTAAAGTCGCACAAGATGTTAAACTTCATATCCTACTTCAGAAAAGCAGACGTTCGGTGGCTAAACTCCATTTTTTGCCCAACGCAGAAGCGTAGACACATTTACCGATCTTCGAATATCTATTAACTTGGATAATGATATCGGAACTATATTCTTAGAGGCTGAGAATTTCCTTATTTTATCATTAAAGTAAAAAAGGATTTTATTGTTCACTGATATATTATTGCTTACTATTATTGCTTGTAGTTTCCATTTGCAAATATTTCGTCGAAACCAAAATAATGCAAGAGCCCCTAAAATATATATTTTTCAAAAGTAATACTACGTCATGAAATGCACACTTCGGATGGAAAAGATGCGCTTGAATTTATAGAACTTGAATTATTTGTAAATGGAAACGAAAAAATATTAAACGTAACAAGTGTATAAAGGGGTAGAATTGCACTCATGGTATGTAAGAAAACTTGCTCCTATCGTCTCTCGTTGTCTTGAACATATAATTCATACAATTATACACCTCTTTATACATTCATTTCGGTAATTACTATTATGCAGCCAGGTCGTTATAAGGGTTCTGGTGAACCAGCGGTCAAGGACCCGAGGGCGTTAGGCCCGAGGACCAGTATGATTTTATTTTTTATCTAATTTTAATTATTCTTATTTACTTATTGACTAGAACGATTTTTACTTATTGACTAGAAGAATTTACTTAACTTGACTGCTGACGACGTGTTTCTATGTAGACAATCATCATGAATAGCACGACTCTCCAAAATAGTACCTAATATTCTTAATATTTTCTTCCTATTTAAAATAATTAAGAAAAGAAAAAAGTGGTATTTCCATAGCATTGTCATTAAGTTACTTTTTAGGAGGAATTGAAAAACTTGCAACAAACGTTAAATAGAACACTCGCAAAAAATGACCAAAATAATATCAAAACAGACGTCAAAATTTACATTCGCGGTTTTCGTAATACTTGGTTATTTGGAAATGGGTTGGTAGCTCAGTGTGACTTAAATGTCGATATCAGTCGATCTTGCCAAAGGGAAAAACTATCTCCACATTTTTTCTAAAATGTCACATGGACAATTTAAAGCCACAGATACATCAAGGATTTTTATCTGAGGGTAGGAGGGCTACACGTTTATTGTCAAGCCGATGTGACGTTTCGTGTAAAGATTTTTCCACCGATTTCGAACATTAAATACACTTTTATTTGTGGATTTGTAGTTAATATTTGTGATGTAAACACTTGCTATATTGAGTGACTTTTGTGGGTTGAAAAAATTAGAAAAATGTATATTTTCGAATATACTCGTACGTCATCTATTTCTGGGAGGGGTGGTGGCGCCAGACTGGAATTCCATCCCTGGGGTGCACCTCCGGCTGTGCAGCATGAGCCTTCAGTTTGATATGACTAGAGATTTCTAGATTGCTTCAGAAACAACTCAACAAACTACAAACATGGCTAAATACTTGCCGAGTAAGAGAAAATGAAAGCAAATCATTACTTTCACCGTGTAGAGAAGAATTTGTCCACCAGTGCAATTGAACAGATCTAATCTTCCACAGAGAGATTCGGTGAGATATTTAGACGTTTATCTTAGTACGATACTCGTGTGGAAAAAAAATTACGTGCAAACGAAAAGAACTTCAGCTAAAATTTAAAAAACATTGGTTGTTTGGTAGAAATGGAGTGTTAGCTTAAAACAATAAATTACCCATTTATAGATCAACTTTAAATCCTATTTGGACTTACTGCGTACAGATCTTTGGGGCACCAGTAGCAAATCCAATATGCAAATCATTCAAGGACTTCAATCCAAAGTATTAAGAAATATTTGTCATATCAGTGGGTATCATATTATCATATCTCCGGGTATGTTCAAAATGATGTAATTTACTATGATTTACTGAAGGAATAAAAAAGTTGTAAATATGTTCAAAACTTAGAATGCCATACTAATACTTTAGCCATTAATTTGTTAAAAATAGACTAGAAATACGACGTCTTAAAAAATTCAAACCTGTATATTTGCCTCACAGATTTTGAAGTGTAGTTAGATATGTATCAACTGTATTAATAGAGAGATAATAATGAGTATCTTCTTCAATGGATATTAATTATCTAGTCAAAAAATTTACTAATTTTTTTCATGTACGGACATAATTTAAATAAACGTTTAATAAAAAATCTCTTTTGAGGTGAAAATATGATCATCAATTGTATTAATTAATTTTGGTAAGTCATGATATTTTGAAATAATTAGTACATAGAAAATTATAATATAAAAACAAAAATGTTTACAAAAATACAATTTTCAGTACTTGAAAATAATGAAAAAATGTGATCAAAACGTTGTACAAAACATGAGAAATTATACAATTGAAAATAAAAAAATAATTATAATAACTGTCTGAAAATTTAATGGGATAGTTGAAAAATAATAATAAGGCGAAGCTTCCTTCGTGTGAGAATAGAAAGAGATGGCTCTGGACAGAAAGCAGTAGATATTACAAAAATTAGGAGATAACCAGCAGATCTCTTAATGAATGCCCAAATAAGTTGCCTTCATAATTAATTAATCAACTAGAAATCTAGCAATTAAGAATAATTAAAAAAAATAAAAACCGTTATGCATGTACTATAAGCCTACTTAATTTATATTCTCTACTTTATTTTTACATAACAATTAAAGGAAAATATATTCAAACACGTAAGAGAATTATAAGGCAATATTCTTGCCCATCATATCTTATAAACGTCTTTCGGACATTGTAGAAGCAAATAAGAAAAATAGGACGCCAAAAACAATTCAATATGAATCTGTTATCTGCACCAAACACGTGATTATACACAAAAATCAAACGAAGTAACAAAGCCGTCCTACAATATACCAACAACCTCCCAATTAATTTCTAACAAAAAAAAGTGAAAGCTCTTTAAACAGTTGCCAACACGCAGAGAAAATGAATGAGAACGGAACAAAATACCGCGAGTAACAACCCGAAAAAGCACACATTCCTCTTTCCCCAAGAGTACGGGAGCGCACGTTTTCTATTTTATCCGCGGATATCGGGGCGGGCGGGGGGTTGTACATCTGCGAGCTGAAAAGGCACGCTTCGATCAATTCCACCAGAGCGCGTCCTCCCCGCGTCATAAGTCGGTTTGTACCCAAACACCGCGCGCCGCGCGGGGTGATCCGTAAGTGTATAAAAAAGAGGACTGCCCGTCAAAAATTGAACGAAAAAAAAAAAGATACTACAAAATTGAAAGGTTACGTATGGACATTCAATTTTAAGCCGAAAGGAAGTACGAGAGCAAATATCGACGCGGGACGGGAAGGGGGGGGTGAAAGGGTGGCAGGGGGGACAAAAGAGGGGGGGAGCGCGCGCGACCGAGTCTGCACGTATCCCTCAACGGTCGCGAGAAATCTGTACGTTCATTTGTCACCAAGCGGCTCGGTGTCCCTGCGGGGCGGGGGCGGGGCGAGGTGGGCAGGGGGGCGTGCCTGATGACCCGCCCGAGCCGTGGTCGTTGCCACGGTTACCGATCGTCGCCACCACCGCCAGGCCCGTGTCCGCCCCCGCCCCCCGCTCTCGCCGCCCGTATCTCGCGCCCGGGGCTCTTTTGGCACCTGCTGCAGCCTTTCTTCTGGTCCGCTTGAGCCGAAATCGACGGGGCTGGAACGACGTTTTCGCACCGGCACGAATGACGGACGGACTGCGGATCTTGTGCGAACTACAAGCGATGGGTAATAGATTAGTTACTATTTGCATGTCAAGGCCAAAATAAAACATGCCGCAGGGATAAAATAAACTGGAAGTGTTTTTTTATTGATTCATTCGTTCCATTTTATGTGTATCTTTTCTTCTCTTAGACTACACACTCACTCTCCCGCTTTTCGATTATATCAGTCAGTGACAAAAAAAAATAATTTCAATCGTATTACTAATTATTTCCTTTCAATTTAAAACATTCGTTGATGCACGGTATCAGATAAGATACTATTTGCATGCCAAGCACAAAAACAGTCATATAAGAAAAGCTTGTGAATGTTTAAATTATTTAATTTTTCATTCATTCATTCTTTTAATACATTGTCTCTTGCTGCAAGAATTTCGTTCATACAGTATTCATTTGTGCATATTTATAACTTCATTAGTGTAATTCATTCCTTGTTCGTACTTGCACATCATGTTCTTATTTAACTAATACATTCACACAACTCATTCATACATTTCACACTTACAGTATATATTGCGTTTATCGTTTCAGCAACAACTGCAGACGCGTCATTTCGTCAACACACATCCAGGGCGCTTCGGTTTTTTAGGCACCTGCTGCAGCCTTTCTCTTGGTCTGCTTGAGCCGAAATCGACGGGGCTACAATGCCGTTTTGCACCCCCACGGTTAAGTGACGGGCTGCGGATCTTGAACAAACTGAAAGCGATGGGTTAGCTACTATTTGCACGCAAGGCTCCATGGCTCTGGAATAAAATAAACTGGAATTGTGTTATTTTATTGATTCATTCATTCAATATGTGTTTCACTCTTTGACTCAGCAATTCACTCACTCACTATTTTTTCGTTTAGATCAAAATTAATTAATAAAAAAATTAATTAATATTATACATACAAATAAGTATTATAAAAATTACTATTAACTAATAATATTATTAATCAATTAATACTAATTATTACTTTAATTATTATTCAATCTCTTTTAATTTATATCATTCTTTGAATCATACTTTTATTAACTCACTAATGCATTTCTATTACATGATTTATTTATATAATTAATTCAAACGACACATCTCTCCAGGACACAGCATCTGTTGCAGCCTTTCTCCTGGTCTGCTTGAACCGAAATCGCCGGGACTAGGAGATCGTTTAGCACTAGCACGAAATACTGACCGGCTGCAGATCATGAGCAAACTACAAGCGATTAATAGCAGATTAACTACTATTTCCATTCAAGGAAAAAAACTCTTATGTCAAATGAATAAAATAACTCTCTGAAAGTGTGAGTTGAAGTGTTTCATTCGTTTATTCATTCGGTGGACATTATTGCTTGTTATTACAATTCACTCACTTTTATTTTGTTAATACAAATCATAATAATAATAATTCATTCATATTATTTACTCATTCATTTATTTAATTTAATTTGTTATTCTTTGATTTACATTTGGGTACACAGTTTCTCTCAATGTACGTGTGCATTTTCATGCGTTGCTTGGAGTAACTCTTGTAATTAGACGAGGCGCGGCGTAGTTTGGTTACTATTTTTAGTCTTTTTCAAAACGAACATGTGTTCCTAGCTTCTGAAGGTCAAATGAAGATCTGTAGACAAAATATTTGATTCCTTGATATTATAAAGTCATGTGCTCATAATTAATTTAAACTCTCTATGGGTGTGTGCCTGAAATACATGTTTTACTCAATACGTCACGAATGAACTGACAAATTGATGATATTCGGGTAAAGTAGTTAAGTCATTTTTCGGTGAAAATAGTTATTTTTCTTTCGTAACAAAATATACAGTCATGTCAAATCTTCTATGGACGTGTAGTGAATTAAATATTTTGAAATTCATGAAATAAATGTAGCGGGTAAACCATACGTAGGATTTTCATTGAAATTGATACTCTTATAAATCTAGCTGGTGTCGAGACCTCATGAATTTGAAACGTATATTTTGATTTTTGGGGGTACTGTACGTGGGACTGCCCCAGGGACATTATCAAAATTTTCTACAAATTGGTCCAATTCATCCCCACCCCCCATCGAATAGAGAAAAGTACGCTTGTGAAAGTGACCCACCCCCTGATCTTCCTTCAATTCTCTGAATTTTCAAAAGTTGCAAAAGATTGAAACTGTTTTTTCTCCTTCCTAAAACTACAATATGGAAGGTAGTATTTCTTTCGTAATAAAATCTGTTCTACCAAAATATATCTTTAATGAAGATCTTGTACAATTATTTTTTTAAAATAAGATTAGTTTTCGCGTAATTGTGCGAGAAATAAAAGGAATTAGAAAAACAAGGTTTTCTCAGAACGGTTACAATTTCTCTTTAAATTTTTTCTTTGACAGGGAAAAAGTTCGCTCATAAAAATGGCGCGGATCAAAACTTATAAATAATGTAAAAAAGCATGAAATATTGAAGTAACTCTAGTTTTCGTTTAAAAAAGAAACAAAATGCTTCACTCTTTCTATGCCCACCAAATAATTCATTTGAATTGTCTAAGGCAAAACAGCAACACTAGACATTTAACTTAAAACAAAGGGGATCATGTCTCGAATGAGGAAACAATTCCACTGAACGTGCGATTGTATTTTTTTGTTGTTGTTCAGTGCATGGCTTTCCCATTTTCGTTGAACTCTATATTTTTCAAAAGTGGAAAATGTACGAGAAATGCGAGAAAGCATGTGTTATTGAAGCAGCACTACCTATCATTTAGAAAAGAAACAAAATGTTTGACTTGTCATGTCACGAATGTGGAGACAATTCCTTTGAATGCGCGTGTGTATTTTTATTAGTCAGGACAGGGCTTCCCGAGTTTCGTAGAACTCTTCGTATTTCCGAAAATGGCAATAGTAGAAAGGGTAATGGTAACAGGGAATGAAAGAAAGCATGTGTTGTGAAAGCAACTGTAGCTTTCATTTAAAATAGAAACAAAATGTTTGATTTGTCCACGAATCACGAATGTGGTGACTTGTCTGTCACGAATGAAGAGACAATTTCGCTAAACGCGCGAATGTACTTTTTTAGTCAGTACAGAACCTCCCGATTTTCGTTGAATTTACTGAATTTACTGTATTTCCGATAATTGCAGAAGTTACGAGTAAAGTGAAGAAGCATGAGTTGAACAAGCAACTCTCGCTTTCATTTAAAAAAGAAACAAAGTGCTTCACTTTTATCACACCCGCCAAAGAATACAAAGAATGAATTTTAATTCTCTAACAAGACAAGAGCAACACTATTCATTTAACTACAACCAACAGGGATCAGGTCACAAATGACAAGACGAAATTCCTCTGAACGCGCCTGTTTACTTTTATTCATCAGTACAGGGCCTCCCGATTTTTGTTATCTGTATTTTAGAAAAGTGCAAAAGTTACGAGTAGTGTGAGAAAGCACGTGTTATTGAAGCAACTCCACCTTTTATTTAGAACCGAAACAAAATTTTTGACTTGTCACGAATCACGAATGTGATGACTGGTCATGAATGTCAAGACAATTCTTCTAAACGCACTTGTGTATTTTCATTCGTCAGCGCGGGGCCTCCCAAATTTCGTTGATATTTTAGAAAAGTGCAAAAGTTACGAGTAGTGTGAGAAAGCACGTGTTATTGAAGCAACTCCACCTTTCATTTACAACCGAAACAAAATGTTTGACTCGTTACGAATCCCGAATGTGGGGACAATTCCTCCAAACGCGCATGTGAATTTTTATTCATCAGTACAGAGCCTCCCGAATTTCATTGATACCTGTATTTTAGAAAAGTGCAAAAGTTACGAGTAGTGTGAGAAAACACGTGTTATTGAAGCAACTCCACCTTTCATTTACAACCGAAACAAAATGTTTGACTCGTCACGAATCCCGAATGCGGGGACAATTCCTGTGAACGCGCGCGTGCATTTTTACGAGTCAGCGCGTGGCCTTGCCGTGCAACTGGTAGCGGCGCGGCGCGGGTCGGCTCGGCGCGTGCGGTTTGCACATGATCCCTGGGAAGAGCCACCCACCGCAACCTGTGCTTCGACGGCGCGGGGCGGCGCGGCGCGGCCAGGCCTCCCGGCACGGGGCGCGGACGAGCGGGCAGAGTGTTGTGTTAAAAATCAATGGCGCGCTCCCGGACGTCTTTTTAACCGTTTTGCCGTTGGGTTGGTTGTTTTGATGAAAATAGAAACGAGGAGGCGGTGGCAGCGGCTTTCGGGGTGGGGGTGGGGTGGGAAGGGGGCGGGGCGTTGCGGCTGACACGACGGGCGCTGGTTGCAGTCACGCGAGCTGCACGCTCCGGCTGCCGTGTCCGCCGCCCCCGCCCACGCCCGTGCCCGCTCGCCTCAGTGGGCGCGCGGCGGTATGGGTGGTCGTTCAGCCGCTTTCCCTGCGCCCTCTGCTGCTGTCTTGTCAAGGCGCCGGTAGAGTTGCTCAGGGCAGCAGTAATTGCTCTCAGGTGATACACGTTGGTCGGTTCCAAAATGATACCACCTATTTCTTTTTCACTTATATAAAACTAGTTAAGGTACTTCTACTTTAGGCTTAAAAATTGTATTTGTGGCATTATCTGAATTTAAACATGCTTACTCTTAAGATTAAGTATTAGCAAAGTAAAAAAAATATATTTAAAAAAATTAAATTATTTAATTCCATACCTTTTGCCTTCTGAAAAGGGGTATCGTTTGTAACATGGTTTGCCGTTCCAGCCGCTTTTCCAGCGCCCTCTGCTGTTGTCTTCTCGTCAAGGCGCCGGCGGAGTTAGTTAATGTCGTATTTTACTTAGCGAGACCCAGGGCATGAGACCTGCTCTTCCATCTGACCACGCGAATTTCACTAAGCTCCATTCACCTCTAGCGGAGAAAGGACGACGACGAAAATAGGTGATTTGAATTTAGCTCAGAGGCTTCTTTTAGGATTGAGGATATTTTACATGCAGTTAATCTACTACATGGGACAGCCGGCTTTACTCTCATACCGAAGGAAGGCGTACGAAGGAATTTTTCGTCCTTAAAAATACACGTCTGCGATGGGATTTGAACTCGCAATCACTTATATAAAATAGGTTAAGGTGCTCGTCTATCTGAGCTTTAGAACATTTTTGTGGCATGTATCTTAATTTAAGCTGCTTACTGTTATGACTATGCATTAGCAAAGTAAAAACATATATTTAAAAAAGCATTTTAATTATTTAATTTCATACCTTCCAAAAACGGTATCATTTGTAACATATCTTATGGATAGCGTAAGTAGCCGTTCCAATCGCTTCTCCAGTGATCTTTTATCAAGGTGTCTTATCAATGCACTGGGTGAGTTTGGTTAGGGTGTCAATAATTGCTTTCTGGTGATATACGTAGGTCAGTCAGAAAGTAATGCTTCCTTTTGTTCTACAAAAAATTAGTTAAGTGAAATTATTGAATTTGGCACTATTCCTCACACCTTCTTCAATCCACTGAAATAGTAACTTTCTACGTCAGCATGTGGCAACACAATAGTCGTTTGAAAAATTGCCAACTCGATGTTCGTAAGAGATCGCGTTGTGAGATTGAATTCTTGAATGTAGAAAGTGACCTGTACATTCACATTCAGGAAAGACTGAAAAATGTGTATGGTGATGCAACAGTGGATGTCTGCCCTGTTAGACGATGCATTCATCGCTGTAACGAAGCTGAAAGGCAACCCCCGTTGGCGGACAAAAAACAGAGCGGGAAGTCGGTGACTGCAGTCACTCCATTCAACATTCAGCAAGTCGATGAAATTATTCGTGGTGACCGCTGCATGACTGCAGAAGAAGTGAGGGGAGATAATGTGGCACAATTCACCTTCTGCTGCGGTGGGTTGTAGAAGGTTTGAGGAATGCCCCAAATTCAAAGTTTTGACTTAACTAATTTTATTTAAGTAGGAAAAATAGGAAGCTTTACTTGTTGACTCACCCTCGTACAAATTTCTTCCCCATAAGTTGCGCTTACCCCAATATAACATTTCCATTGTCGAATTTAAACAAAAATATATTTAACTATGAAAGAGTAAGTGTAAATTTCATATAGTGGCATTCTTAACCTTCGAACTCCTTTATATCAAGAAATATCTGTTTTTCCCGTTTCTGTAAACTTGCCAAGTATGATGTACAACGTTCTTCCAGTGCATGCTTAAAATTGATGATTCGTACTCGTTCAATACGACCGGTTGTGATAGCTCTGTTGCAGCAATGTTACCTCTACAGTCTACAGGTTCGTTGACCGGGAGATTATTGGGCTCGAATCCCCACGGTGGTGAGTTTTTGACACCATATACAAGGATATAGGATACAAGTGATCACAGAATTTTGAAAATGTGCACACAATTCACTTTTCCCCATAGCACGTCGTACGCAGTTTTAACTGGTTTTTGACGTAAAATAAATAAAAAAAGACATATCACAATTCAAGACACACAATTCACTTTTCCCCATAGCACGTCGTACGCAGTTTTAACTGTTTTTGACGTAAAATAAAATAAATAAATAAATAAATTCAGCCACTGTTTGCAGGAAAATTCTTCCGGCTTGCTGCTCTGATTGGTAGATTTCCCTGGTTTCTTCTATCAATATCAGGCGAATGGGACAGCAATATCAGACAGGTCACGGACCGCGCGCGGTATTACCTTCTTCATCCTTGTCCTTTCCTCTCCCCATTACAAGCACTGCAGTCACACAAAGCGCAAGCTTATATCTTGTTGATATTTACTACAAGACTGATTCGTTTAGTTAGGAATCTATTTCAACTAATCGATGTTAAATCGATTTTTTAAATATATTTTTGTTAAGTGTACCATTCGTAACATTTCATTTAATGTATTTTGAAATTACGGGTCAGATAGGAAATACTACCTCAGATAGGAAATAGCATATCTGTTGTTGGCTAGTGTCAAATGTTCGAACTCCTCAGAATTTGATTCAAAGGCTTAACAAATATAATTTATAATTATTCGATGTGATTTTATAAATATTTATAATTCACCACAAATATAGTTTTTCACTTACCGTAAATCTAATGTACTTTTTTTTTCAATTTCCCATTAACGTAATGACAAATGAATATCATAAATTCAAATGTTTGTTCCATTATTATACAAGAAGTCTTAGAAATAGAACACTTATTTCTGAAAATATTTATACTGTTCAGTATAGATACAGTTCAGATACTTCCCACTTTCTGTTCAGTATTAATGAAACAAATCCTGATTTTGTTCCTTCTTGTTATGCAATTCAGATATCAATAATATTTTAAAATATTTTTTAATTTATAATCATTACTGCATTAATTTTTATTTTATTTTCCTTTGAATTTCCAATTTAATTCATTGTATGCAAGATATTTTAAATCTGAAAGGATAAGGATGGAAATGTAGGATGATGTGTGTGTAAAGGACATTCGGGATGAATAAAGCTGAAAGAAATCACGACATTACACTTCGAATAGCTTTTATTGAAATGCACGACTTAGCACGAGGTTTGTACTTCTGAGCCAAGCGCGGCCAGACGCTCACGCACGCACACACGCACGCACGCACGCTCTCTTCCACGCACACACGCACAGGCACGCTCTTGCTCGCGCACGCACAGCGGACACGTGGTACAAAAATAGCGGCGGGGGTCTGGGGGCAAGGGCAGAACAGCCAGGAGAAGGCTTTTGGTGAGCATGCCGTGGTTGCACGACGTTCGAAAGGAAATGAGATTTTTTTTCTTTGGCCTGAAATGAACTCCTTGTTTCCCGTGAAATACTGGGAGCTTACAGATCGAAACGTAGTAATTGCGAGACAAATTTCATTGCATGTTGTAGTGGTTGTGACGTAGTTTTCTACATTTTCTGATCAGATAATTGTTGGTATTTTTTCGTTATTTAATGAAGTGATTGTTCAATAATTCAGTATTTCTTCGGTGCACGTTCAGAAAGTTTAAAATATATATGAAAATTTTGCTTCAAACTGAAATGCATTCAGTTTTGGAATATATTTCTACTCTGGATCGGGTTGTTGTTTTAAACAAATAAGTATACGAATTGGAATCTTAGGGAAGTATAAGATTATTCTTACAATGAAGGAAATTCGAAGGTTTACTTCTAAAAGTAGCAAATTGCGTATACATGAATCTTTCAAACGTACTTTGGCGTATTTCTTGTGTATAGAAAAAATCTCAAAACTAATACGACTTGAATTTGGTTAAAATTCAAGATATAATTGGTAATACGTATACTTGTTGAAAAAATTGTAAATAAATGTTGATTTTATCGAAGGGAAGATAAATATCTACATTCTGAAAAGATTCTGCTCTCCATACTGACATAGGAAGTTCGTTTCCTTCTATTTTACAGCCATAAATCTCATTTTATGATGAACGTTGTGTACCACTGACTACTTTATCTGGATTGCTACATGCAAAAATAACTTCTCAAGAAAACCGTTTTATGATAAAGACAACAGATTTTGGTTTGAAAAATATTTTTAAAAAAATTAACTAATGCTATTTGTTGTCAATCATTCAGTTTCTCTGGATACAATTGCATTAGCTTCAGTAAATAACACACTTCATAAACTAGGAAGTACAAAATGACATACAAAATGCTGCTTACTTTTTCATTATGTAATAATAATTTGAGTTTTGCAACGAATTTCATGCGTTCAGATTAAATACTATTGAAGTTCGTTATACACTGCATATTAAATTATTTTCATTTTACAAATAGGAATGAATATGATTCAATAACACCTTAAAAACTGGAGTAAGAGTTGATAAAATGGTAAGCTGCATTTTGGAAATCAAAATATAATTTCCAACAATATTCTGTTTTGTGACACTCAAGGAAATAAATGTTATGAGTACTTCGCATTAGTGAATTGTGATTATCATTTAGGTATCATTTCATGGACAGAATTTTAAGAAGGCTTTTGAAATTTTTAGATTTTCATATACATTTAATTAATAAATTCTTATCTTTTCTCAAACATCCTTGCAAATGCTAGTCTTACATTTTGACATTTTATTGATAGTTGCCGATTTGTAAATTGCAGACTAAAAATTAACAAAAACTACAATACCTTTCAGTATTATAGGGAGGTCATTCACCAAAATTGCGGGCGACATTCATTTTTAAACATCGGTCTCGAGTAACCCTTCTAAAACGGTTCTGCTACCGACACAAAAGTACTAAGCGACAAAAAAATACCCAGACACTTTAGTACAACAGTTACAAGCCCGCAATCTTTAGACCTACGTTCAATCTTTTGTATTCTCATAAATTTCATCAAAAAGGAATCATTTATGCAGTTACTATTGTGGCGTCTTTTGACCTGGTTAAACGCGACCGAGAAAAGCACGCCGGTAAAAGAAAAGAAGCAGTTTGAATGTGGCTTGTACATGTATACCACTCCGAGAGTGGGGAAGGGTGGAGGCACCTTGTTTGGGTCGAACCCTCATATTTACTTCCGCTTGGCTGAAGATGGGACCGGCTTTTGCTTCGGAGGCAACGGTCGGGTTTACCGGTTCTTTTTCGGTGCATTACGGTTAACTGGCTCTGAAGCAATTAGGTTTAGAGGTTGCTTTTCGGTCGTCTGCCGTTGGAATGAGTCTAAGATAGATCGTATCGTTGAAAACATTTACGCTTCTGTCCGTAGGCAACCACAATATTTTGTAACGTGTGAGCTCAGATTTTAAGAAGTTTATTGAAAATCGTACAGAAAATTAAAATCTATAAAATCGACTTCATTAAATGAATAACCAATCACTACCCAAAGCTGCATACAAATTTAAGAAATTAAACTGGCTCAACAATTCTATTATTTAAACATTTACAGCACATAAAAAATTAAATGAAATGAGCAATTTCGTGGTAGATATTTTCAATATTCATTTTAGGTTTCTCGTTTGACGTCTTAACATAACTTTAGAATTCAAGTGTAATATTAGAATTATGTCATTAATTTATCATGAACGTATGGAAAATGGCTAGTACCACTACTTCGCTGTAGAGCCGCAAAAAATAACTTATATTTTTATTAGGAGAGAGACATACACTTTAATCTCGTTCATTGTTTCAAGAGGCAACTTGTTTCATTTGATTGACGGTCTTTCTTTTGAAAATTGTCAATTGAAATTAAAGAAGGTGATTGAGAAAAAATAATAAATATATTTTAAACATGTTTTCGGTACAAATTACTTAATGATAAAATTAGTCCATTTCGTATGAAACAATTTTGGCTTATGAATTATGGAAAAAATAAATGTCTTTGATCATAATATATGACTCACTCTCAGAGTGATTCTCTCAGAGTTGACGTCATTGAGGTAGTGATCTTTAATAAATAATATTCCCTTGAGTGTCACAGAATGGTTTTTTATTCACCGAATAGCCTTCTCCTGGACCAGACACGTAATGCCTAGACCGAAATCTATGAGATCGTATGTACAATACAAGTAAATAATCACTCTTTTTAATTAATAGAACACGGAAGGAAGTAGAGCAAATACGGGGATTCACAATTGTGCTTAGATTTACAAAATATCTACACCGCAGCGCCAACAGTGCCGCTGATTGTCTGCTACGAGTAAACAAAAGAAACCCGGAACAGTCGGAAGTCGAAAGACGTAAAGTTCGTACAGTCAAATTAAAAATAAATCAACATATTTTCTACCAATAAATAATTACATCACATAAGTCATCACGTTTGTCTAGAACATAAAATTAACACAATATATTTTTTATAAAAAATAAGTATAATTAGTGAGTTGTATCACAGTTGAAATACGTGTTGGTAGATCACTCATAGTCGAGAGAGAATTGAGAAGTCTCTTCCTTACACTGGAACAATAATGTCCGTTTCTTAAATTACAAACACGTAGTGAAATTTGAAAATAGAAGTTCGTCTTATTTTTAAGAGTCTTTTGCTCGAATACTGATAATTAATTGTCTTTTCCAACCAATTTTCGAGTTGTTGCAGTATTTTGGACGCCAACATTCTCGTACACTCGTCTTTTCACTTCCAAAAAATCACAAAATGGACACTTTCTCATCACCAATGTTCCAAATTACAGAGATTTTAGTGTTCCAAATGTTTTACAATATTCACACGTGAAACATTTCTCCAAAATACCAAAAGTTGATAATACGAGGAAGCAATGAACAGGCACCTGCAGATAAGTTATATCCCTCACTGACTTGTGTATATATTTCTGTTCTGATGCACTTCCCTCACATAAGTACACACATTTTTTTTGTTTCAACTTCAATGGCTGCTAAACTTTGTTCAGTAAGTCTTCTGAAGCAGTCACAGAAGATTCATACCACACATACTTTCAATTTATTCTGGAGTAACTTTTTGGAGAAACATCTCGCATACGTGCTCATCTCTATAAATATCATGATAATCTCTGTTTCTGAAAGCTGAAATTCTCAAAAGTGTTCAGAGTTAAATACTTTATTAATTAAAAATTTTGCAGATCCTTGCACAGTTAGCAATGTCATTATCGCATATCAAATACCTTGAAATATAACACGAGATATTTTCAGCTAGATATGTTTAGTGCCTTAGCCATGCCACGTCAAAAATTGGTACGCCAATTGTTCGGTAATGTTGACTGTCGTCTTCAATTTTCAACGTTGCATGGATATGACCGATACCAAAACGCCCAATACTTCATAACTTCATTGCTGCTTGTGCAATAATCCTTGAAAATATTTAATTAAATCATATATTCTGAATAAATAATACTTTTGATGTATCTTTGGCCAAACATTTTTGAGAATTTTAGTGCTCAGCTGTCGAGATCATCAAACGGTGGTCGAGGAACGATCACGTGCGAGTCACAGACGAGGCTAAATCGACGAAACGCGACGTCCAAAGGCAGCTGGTTGGAAGGCGTTGGCGCGGGGGCAGCGGTTCAATACGGCCGCCAGACCGTCTTGTGCGACTGCATGCCCGGGATGGGCCGGGTGGCGGTGTTGGAGCACGTGGTCGCCAGCACGGTGGCGGCGCCGTTGGCCGGCGTGGCGGCCGGCTGGGTGGTGGTGGCGGTGGTGGAGGCGACCGGGGCGGTGGTGGTGACGGTGGTGACGACGACGGCTGGCGGCGCCGCCGCCGCGGTGACCGCCTTGGCGCCGGGCCTCACCTGCTGGAAGGCAGATCTCACGCCCTCGGCTCGCTCGTCGCCCTCGCTGGCGCCGCTGTCCGATTTAAGGGACGCCGCCGGGGAAGGTGTTTGGTGGTGCAGGTCGCTCACCCCGGCGGCGGCCACCGGCGGGAAGGCGGGCTTCGGGGGCAGCAGGGCTTCGTGCGGGGGCGGGGGCGGTGGGGGCGGGTAGCCCAGGAGGGAGGCGGCGGCGGCGGCGGCCGCGGCCGCGGCGGCGGTGGGGAGGTAGGCCGGCGGCGCCGCCCCCGGGGGCAGAGGCGGGCCCGCCCCCGGGAAGCCCACGGCGGCGCCGGGCGGCGGTGGCGGCGGCGCGGCGTGCGGCAGGTAGAAGTCGCCCGCCCCCGGCAGATGAGGCAGCCCTGGACCTGGGGACAAGAGACACCCACCGTCAGCACTTTCATCCGCACAACAGGTTACGGGACCATGCAAAATTTGCTTTTTTGTCTCTTCCCCTTTCAACAATTCAAAACAACAGCAATTTCAACATCAATTTCATGCACACAATAGGTTATGGGACCACGAATAAATACACTCGCAAAAATTAGGGAATTAGTTTACCTTTCTTAAGCAGATTAGCCGTTTGATGTAATGTTATGCGCTCCTGAGATGAAATAACCACAATAATAAAAATTATGTAAACCAGCCCTATGAAAATCAACCGCTCTATGACTCGTATAAGACTGCTAGGGACCGTATTTTGCTTGTATCATTCACCCACACTTCCAATTTTTATTCAAGTTTATGCACGATTTAAAATGCATATAATTCTGGTTACGAAAATTGAATTTAACTACTAAATACTAAAAAAGCATTGACTAGGCTTTTCTAGGCATTATAAATGTGTTTTTTTAATAATATGCTTTTGTTTTTCATAAACGCCACGCTTATTATATTAGTTGTCTCTCAAAAAGAGAAAGGAATATACAACACGACATTCCTTACATCCCTGTCTCTTAACATGTACAGGTGGCAGAAAAGAAGTATGTGTATATGAGTATATGTGGTATTGTATATGATTATAACTCGATTGATTTATTATATAGCGATTATTGGGTCATTTCGGACTACGATATTGCGCAGCGCCAGTGGTTTGTTTGGGCGCATGGCAGCGAGTCCGCGCTGTGCAGTGTGAGTCCACTAATCTCCATTGATTGTCCTGGGATTCACGCCCTGCCGGGAGCCACATCTCGCCACGCCACGCCACGCCACGCCATACCGCGTTCGGTCCAAGCGTCAGGCGTCCCTTGGCTCCGACGGTGATTTTTGTGTTCCGGTGGATTTAAATTGATACATTTTATGGTGTTTGTAATACTGATATATAAGGTCTCGTGTTCTCTTATACAGCCATTTAAATCTATAAAAACATTGCAAATCAATTATTAATTTAGTCTTATATGTTCTTGATTGATGTTTCAGGAGCATGGCTTTACTCCGGTTTGAGGACATCTTGAGTATTGAATGATAAATGTGTGAATGTGCTCTGTTGCATACGCAATCATAATATGTTCGTTATGACCGCGATATCGAACATCCGCCCATCTACCTGTATGCCCGTTTGCGTTTGCGTGAGGGCATGTATGTGCGTCTTTCATGACCGTCCGTTCATGTGTCGGTCGTTCATGACCGTCCGTTCATGTGCTCGTCTTTCATGTCCGTCCCTTCGTGTCTGTCTTTCATGTCTGTCCGTTCATGTGTCGGTCTTTCATGTCTGTCCGTTCATGTGTCGGTCTTTCATGTCTGTCCGTTCATGTGTCGATCTTTCATGTCTGTCCGTTCATGTATCCATCTTTATATTCCTTCATGTGTCGATCCGTTCTTTTGTCCGTATTTCCATTCTCCAATTTTTCGAGCGCCTGACTGCACGTTTATCTATTCACCCGTCCGTCTATACGTGCGTTCATGCGCACGAATAAATGTGTGTGTATGTTTGTACGTACGTATGTATGTATGTTTGTATGTATGTTTTTCTTTATGTCTGTATGTCCGTCCTTCTGTATATACTCGTACGTTGGTCTATGGAGCCATTCTTTTTTCGTCTGTACATCCCACCGTCTATCCGTCCGTCCGTCCGTCCGTTTGCGTCCCCGTTAGTCAATTTGTTTTTCTGTACGCTTCTCCGACTATTCATCTGAAGCTAAATAATACAACTTTTTATCTAGTGTTACAATACACATCGATTTAATAAGCATAGTTCGATGAAGAAACTGAAATACGTTTTGTTCTGTTACTTATGTAATGTATGTATGTAATTACACCGAAATATGTTGACCTCTTTAGCGCCGATAAGGCAGCAAAAGAGTATTCACTCTAAAGTTGTTTTCGATTTGTGACTAACGATGAGAGCTTAGTGAAGCCCATTCACAGAGAAAGTCGCAATTCACATGCGTGTATTTCCATCGACGAACAATTTAACTTCGATGTTTTACCAGATGTGCCTGTTTGGGGGATTTTCCTCCATTACGTTTTGTTTTGTGCTATTCCGCCTGAAAATACACACTTTAGATTAAATGTGCGTTTCTCATTTGCATGCAGACCTATACCATGGTGGTATTTCTTTTAAACAATATGGCATGAAAACGTTTCCTATTATCTAAATGTGAAATGCAAATCTGCGGGACTGATAGCCGTGTCGTCAGTATTGAAGACATTTTAAAGCATTTATCCGTGTAATTGTTTCTAATTGTAAAAGTTGTCTAAAATTGTAAAGAAAGAAAGAAAGATAAAGAAAGAACGATATAAAGGAAGACTAACCGGTTGTGGAATCAATAGTGTTCTTCAGAAACGTTTTTATATGAAAGATAATTTACTACGTACCTATTTTATAAATTAAGATATTGACACTCTTTCTATTATTCTTATTCTGATTGGTAGGGGTAAGAAGGTTAATGTTATTCATTATGTGCGTAATTACTAAATCCATTTCAGTGTAAGAAATAGTAAAATAATATTTATATGATGATAAATATGATATAAGATATGATAACGTTTACATCCCGGAAGATCTTTGTGTATAATGCATGGAATAATTATTTCAAACTGTTGATATCTAGGTCAGCTAGCTCTGACCAAATGCAATCTGCGGCTGACAGCACACATCTCTGGACGCAGCGACATGGGTCATTTGTTTGCAAATCAAGATACGTTGAACGGTCTTTTTCGATACAACAAATTTATCATTAATGTTTGGTTAAGTAGCAACAAAGTTCATTTGAACGATTCTTCGAACTCACATTGTATTAAGACACTTTACTCCGAATGTAACTAGTATGCTTATGAGGGATTCTAACTATAAGGTAATAACGCATCAAATAAGCAGAAAAAGAAAGAGCAAAACGCTGGGAAAATAATGAATCATTCATTAACGCCACCATCTTGGAACTCGCTCATAATGAAATAAATTATCTTTGACATAGTAATTTAGAAACGTCTTTTAGAGCAAACGAAATTGTTTCATTAAACGTTATCGTTTTTTATTATTATATAGTTCATGGATAATAAAAAAACCAACAACGCATCAAATAACAATGAAAGATCGAGCGGAAAAAAAAAGAATCGCGGAGCAAAGAATGTACAGCGCTCCTTGGAGCGGTAGGCCGTTGGCGGCACGGCCCTCTCGATCGTTCGGCGCGATTTCATTGTGGTGCTCTCGATTTATTCCGCTCGGGGCGGCCGCTGCCGATCGGACGCACCCGCGAGAGATAATGCGCTGATTTAGGCGCCTTAAATTTCCATCGCTCGCTACACGCGGTCCCGCCCCGCCCCGCCCCGCCCCCAGCCCCGCCCCCGCCGCGTCGCTTCGCAAGGAGCGCGGAAGAAATTGCCCATTATGCGAAATTCGCCATTTCGGAGCGCCGCCGTTCCCGCACCGCGGCCCCCTGCGATAGCAGTGGTCCTCCGCATTGGTAGATACAGGGTGCTCCGGAATAGGTGGACTGGCTCTCGATGTAAAGGCGGCTCCACACATTCGGCATTCGCGGAGCAGCGAGCTACCGCTCGCCCTCTTCCTGAACAGCTGATATGTTCAGCGAATGTTTGGTTCCTTTAATGTGTCCAAAAGACCCACACGCGGTGGGTAGGGTGAGCACCGAATGTTCGTCACTCGGTAAATAGCAAGCAACTCATCCACGCTACTCGTCGAATAACGAATGTGTGGAGCCGCCTGTAGATTCAGTTAAGGCGGTTCCCCACATTGGGCATTCGCCGAGCAGCGAGCCACTGCTCGCTCAATCCTGAACAGCTGATGTGTTCGGCGAATGTTCGCTTCCTTCGATGTGTCCAGAAGACAAACATTCGTTGGTAGGATGAGCACCGAATGTTCGTCGCTCGGCAAATAGCAAGCAACTCATCCAGACTACTCGGGATTTGGCGAGCGGTCGCTAGCCACTCGCCGAATAACGAATGTGTAGAGCCGACCTAACGTTTTGCCAGTAGTTTGTGCAAACGTTCCCGAGTTTAGGTCAATGCCTGCGTTGTCTCCGTGCTTGCTGTGACACTGAGTGAGAGGACCTTTGGTTCGAGTCTCCAGGATAGCACGATTTTAGACATCAGCTACATAGCAACATTACTTTACATTATACGTACATTGCAACAAAATTGTTAAATTACATTTGTTATTCAGTACCATGTCAGCACTTGGATTTCTGTACTGTTGCGACACATATTTCCAAGCGTAATTGGGAGCGGAATAGGTGACAGTGTGGTGACAATTGTATACAACCACTGTGAGTTATCCGAATACGCCTGATACGATGTATCAGTCGAGTATAGCAAGTGAACCAACCTCAACATTACTCTACATGTACAGTGAAACTTGCTCAATGCGGATATCTGTCTAAAGTCTGTCTAAAGTAAACAATAATTGTGGTTCTGCCAAACATACGCTTTACAGGATAACATTGAACAATGTGGAATATTGTCTAAAACGGAAAAAATACTGGTACTTGGGATTCCGAGTTGAGCAAGTTTTACCATAATATATTTGATTATCCGGAACATTTAATTTCCAAAAAGAGGAGGGAATTGAAGAGTCCGTATAATTAATTCACGCGGACTGTATAGCATTTTTCATTGAGAACAGATGTGAATGAACATAACTTCGAACGACAACGCCCAATTCATAACTTTTAGAAACTAGGAGAGCGCGTGTTAAGATACATCACTCAGGCACTGATGAGATTAAATTAATTTTGGTAACGCCTACAACCATAGAAATTCTTCTCCGACGAATTTGTTCGACCACTCACCCGTTGGTGCAAGTGTGTAGAAAGATATGGGAACTATATAGTAAATAGTTCATTATTTAGAGACGAATGCTAGCTGTCAGAAACAAAATAATTTTGAAAATAGGTTAACAAATAAAAACAATTACATCCATGGAGGCATTGCTTTTAGCCAAACTTTATACCAATATGAAATTCGTAGGTACACCGTCAGAATTGTCATTAAATTTAATATAGATTAGTTGTATTATACATGAAACTTAATGTAACTTTGTACATTACAAAGATATTAGTATTTTTGTGCATTTAAGTTATTGTATAAGTTGAAACCAGTGTACATTTAATGTAGACATTCTCCTGTTCCCCTGCCTCTCATTACTCATATCGTATGTTTATAATCACCAGGTCATCAAGATCATTCATTCATTCCAGATATCATAAAGCTTTCACTGTTGCACCTTAATGTACATGTGAGCATTAAATTTAATATGCTTTCATGAGAATTACTTTCATGTACACTGTCAGAAATATCGGCACTACTTTAATGTAAATTACATGAAATTAATTATCATGTACGTACATAAAATGTAATGTACACATGCATAATAGGATGCAAGAGTCGTAGCTCTCTGTAATGATGATGAGGGATACTCTGAGACAGAAGAAACGGGAGAAACGGATAAATCAATATTGATTTTATCTTAAGCATTAAATTTAATGTACAAATGTATTTCGTTAGTTTTAATGTACACGGTACATTAAGTTTCATGTACATTACTACATTAATCTACATTAAATTTAGTAACACTTCTGGCAGTATATATATATATATATATATATATATATATATATATATATATATATATATATATATATGTATAAAATTAAAGTAATGTGGAAATTTCTGACAGTGTCCAATCGATAACCAACAGAGCGGGGTTGGCGCTCTTGCGGGGCACCCTGTAAATAAAGCGGTGGCGAGCCGCGCCGCGGGGAGCTTTGGGCTAACCGACGCGTCAGGAGTGATCCGCGGGGTTGGCGCGAGACTGGGGGGGGGAGGGGGCGTGGCGGAGGGCGCGCAGGCGATGAAGACGATCGTCTCTGGAGGAATCGCAGATCGCACGGAAGACGTCATGATACGGGGAAAGGAAGAGAAGGCGCGTACCGTTTTTTTCTTTCTTTGTTTTGTTTCGATGTACGTAGAAGAACCAAAACTGCTGTTCGTTGTATTGGTGGATGATGAAGAATTGACGGCAATGGTTTAGTGTACGGGTATTTTAAGTTAGATAGCAAAAAAATAATGTAATGAATGTGTACGACTCGAAGCGAATTACAAAGATTATATCTAGAAAGAAGTGAATTATTACTGTTCATTAAATAACGAGGTGATATTATTAAATAAGTATATTATCTAGATGTATAACGTGATTTTAACGTGTTAAAAATAATAATTGTAATATTAATATCGTTTTAAATGACGTGAACGTACAATTGATGCTCCTTGAAGCATATTTAGTGAATTAATAAGCATCAAATACATTGATTTCTATGTGTTCTTAAATATTTAATTTCGTGCACATATTAAGAATGCGAATAATCATTATAAGCGCAGGAATATAGTTTATGTTGTTTTTAGTTTTAAGTTGCCTCATTGCGTTCAGTGAATTTTACTTTTTATGTTGCTTTAAGTCGGCCAAGTAAATTTTGCCGTCTATAAACGACAGATATCAGACATACACACATTCCCTTATATATACATATAGAGCGGTGGCGTCTTGTACGTCGCTCGCACTTCAAACAAGGTCCTCTGGGAAACGCGTAGAGCCCACGTCATCAATTAACTTTACAAAAACCACGCCCTTTGCGTCCGATTTAATTGAAACCACGCGTAAAATACTTCCCATACTAATAAGAACAAAGTGTGAAAAATTTTTCTGAAGTCGGTCGAGTAGTTTTTGCGTAGTCGAGTAGTCTACATGCGACAGATTTACTCTCATTCCTTTTTATATATAGGCCTGTAGAAGGTTTGTCGGCTAGCTTCCTGCGGTGTAGTCCCGTGTTCGATTCCCCGTAGAGGCAACAATAGAGTTGTAATTTTCCTTTAAAATCGTCCCAGGTTCTGTAGCTGTGCGACAAAGAAGAGCTCAAGAAGGAGATGTTTGCTAGTTACGATGAAAGAAATGTCATATTTGTCATATGTCTTTCTTACACCGCAAGAATGGGAAATTAACTATCCAAAGGCATAGGTGACACACCGTTAGCTAGCTGGCAAATTTGGATTATCGGCCTAAAGTATCAAATACATACATACAGGTATAGCCGACTCGGGTTATAATGAAATTGAATTTAGTAAAACCTCAGTTATAATGAAGTTAAGTCACTGGTCCTGTTTCACTTTCATTATAAATATGTGTTAGAACACTCGGTTATAGTGAACCTGAACCTCGGCTATAGTGAACATAGGAAATACAACGTCCTCTGGGGAAAAGTGATCTGTTTCATTAGCCGCTTGCGCCATTCCGCTACCAAAAGGGTCTCGTGTTTGATTAGGTGAGTAAAAGGGCCTCCGGGGAGTGGGACGGTTCCAACAGTGCAAGAGACATTGAAGGGTATCAACGTCAAGACTGCATTACGACACAGAGGACAATACAGAATCAATTATGGAGAGAGAACAAACTCTGTTCAAGGATCTAGAGAAGTTACTAATGAAAAAGTACGAAACACACAATTGAAAGGAAATTGATTTTTTCAGGACAAATAAAGATATTTAAATTTTCTGTTAGTGCTGTTCGTGTATTTTGTTATTCATAGTTATTAAATAAAATCAATCGTTATGGAGAAATCCTGTTTAATTTTGACATCATCGGATATTGCCTCGTATATAGTTAACCTGGAAAAAGTGAACCTTAGATATAGTGAACCTCGGATATAGTGAACCTCGGATATAGTGAACCTCGGATATAGTGAACCTTGGCTATAGTGAACCTCGGCTATAGTGAACCTCGGCTATAGTGAACATCGGATGTAGTGAACCTCAGATATAGTGAACCAAAAAAAACTTAGTCCCCAGCAGTGTACTATAACCGGAGTCGACTGTACATAGACGTGCAAGTTAATATGAAGGTTGACGTCACATCCCCCTTTGGCGAGGCGCGCCCTGCAGGTGCAGCGCTGCCTTCTCCGTAGATCGATCCCGGGACTCCTCCAACGCTATCTCTGGGAAGCGTCAGTGGCGGAGCGGTAGAGGGGAAGGCGGAAGGGGAGGGAGGGGAAGAAACGCCAAGAGCCGGAACCGATCAGCGCGGAAATCCCGCCCGAGATTGGGCCGCGCCGCGCGCCCAAATCCTTCGTCCTTCTTGCGCGCCGCCTGCCCCCGCCTCGCCCCCGCCCCCGCCCTGCCGGGGGCACCTCACGGCCGTCTCGCCACCGCCAGCGCCACCACCGCGCCGTCGCCACGGGTGCGGCGAAGGCTGTCGATGTCTTCCGGAGCCCCTGTGTCAACCGCGCGTCCGGTTCTTCTGACGCTCTCTGGGTTCTAGCGATTGCAACACTCTAGATGACCCTTCAATCACAATGTTACATACAACTCTATGGTCTAACAATCCTAATGTTACATATACCCAACTATGCAACGACCCGCATGTGACATGTACCTATATAACTCAACGCCCCTTACCCTACATATAATCTTCTGACCGAACGAACTCTGTTACATGACATTACGTCCTATCGTCCGACAATGCCAATGATTCACCCCTTTTGAACCAACGTTTTCAATGTTAGGTATACCCCTACGGCCGTATGATCTACACACATCCTTATTACTCAACGATCCTAATGTTACGTGTCATCCCTACGCCCCGACGGTCACATTACTACTTACACCCATATAACCCATCGATCTCGAAGTTACGTATACCGTAATGATAGTATAATATATATTTATTATTATTATTATTATTATTATTATTATTATTATTATTATTATTATCACATGACCGGAGGCTGCAATATATTCTTTCAATTTTTGCGTTCATAGAAGATTAGTCGGTCGGCGACAGTCGTCGATGGTATAACGGTTAACGTATCGGACGGACTGTTATTCTGAAGTTCGCGGGTTCAAACCCAATCGATACCGTGAATTTATAAGGGCGAAAAAATCCTTCATACGCCTTCCTTCGGAGAGGAGGTCTCTTGCTAGTACATTTACTGCATGTAGAAGATCCTCAAGCCTAAATGAAGCCTCTGAGCTGAATTCAAATCGCCTGTATCGTCGCCCAAATAACACCTTCTTTCTCCCCTAGTGGGTGAAAGGAGCGTAGCGAAATTTGCGTGGTCAGACCGAAGAGCAGCCCTCGTGGCCTGAGTCTTGCCACGTAAAGTAAGGCATCAATTCAATTCAATTCAATTCAGTTAGTAGTTCAGATGTTCCTGTGTTTTTCATGAGTTATCCTGTCTATCTAACGAAACCATAAACACGTCTCCAAAGTCGTAGGCTGCATAGTTTTCTCTCAATTTCTGCACACATAGGAAATTAGTAGAACCTCACACGCAAGGCCTTCCACGAAAAACGCGAAGCGCCCTGCGCCATATTTCGCGCGCAAAGCCGCGCCCCGCCCCGCCGCCGCCTCCGCCCTCCATCCGCCTGATTCGCTATCGTCCCGTGGGATCTGCGCCGCCCCCTTCCGCTCGTCTTTTCTTTTTTTATTCCCGGGCAATGACACTTGATGGCGCCGGCGGCGGAGGCGGCCGTTCCTTCAATCTGCCCCCGCCATCTGTCTGCCCTTCCAGCTCATTGGTGTTGCGGAGGAGCTCGCTGCAGGAGGCCACGGACGCGATGAAGAGGCTGGTGGCGGGGTTTGAGGTGGCGGTGGCGGTGGGAAACGAATCTGAGGCATTGGTGGGTGGCGGAGGGGACGAAGGTGACGTCAGTGGAGAAGGGGATGTGGCGAGAGTGGGGAGCGGGGAGGTGTGGACGATGGAATTCAGGAATGGTGAAGATGGAATGGAATGATGTTAGTGGCAAGGTTGAAGGTTTGGCAGGGGTGGGAAATGAAACACTCGGAGGTGGCAATGTGGGTGGTGGTGGTGGAGTTGGAGGGAGTCGGGAGTGGCGGAGGTGATGAAGACGCTGGTAGCAAAGTTGAAGGAAGGGCAATGGTGGGAAATGAAACTGAGACGGAACTGGTGGTGTGGGTGGCGGAGGACACAGAGGTGACGTCAGTGGAAAGGCGGGGGGGAGGTATAGGTGACGAAAGTTGGAAGTGGCGGAGGTGATGAAGATGCTGGTGGCGAGTTTGAAGGAATGGTAATGGTGAGAAACGAAACCCGGAAGGAAGTAGCGATGCGGGTGGTGGGGGAGACGGAGGTGACGTCAGATGTGAGGGGGAGTGGCAGCGAGAGGGGGTGGGGAGGTGTAGGTGGCGGGAGTCGAAAGTGGCGTAGGCTATGAAGATGCTGGTGGTTAAAGGAACGACTGAGGAGAAACGAAAATGAGCCGGAGGTGGCGAAGGAGACAAGTGACGTCAGCGGAGAGGGAGAATGGGGGAGAGGGGCGTGCACAGATGGAGATGTTGAGGATAGCGTAGGCTACAAAGATTATTGTGGCGATATTTGAGGTAACGACGATGATGAAAAGAAAACAGAGGCGATGTGGGGGTGAGGGACCTGAGTAGTCGAGGGGACGAGTATCGTACAAGTGGAGAGAGTCTGGGAGGTGCAGGCAATAGCATAGCGGACAGACGCGGGCGTGGACAAACGTGGTTGGAGGGGCGGAGATAATCTTGGTGGCTGCGGTAATAGTGGAAAAAATACACAACCCAAATTAACGAGATGATTTTGCCGGAAAAAAATGGAGGCAAAATTGAGTGCGGTGAGGGTGGAGATGGTAGATGATTGAAACCATAGAGAGAATGAACGTGGAAGGAAGTGAACATGGCAGTTGACAATTAATTAATTGATTATTTCGTTTTGTTGAGCACGTCAACTGCTATGGTCTTTTGTTGTAGTGTATGTTTTCATCGTGGGAGGTGGCGGTGTTCTTTCCTGCTGGATGGTGACATCCGCCGCTGACCTGCACGTCGGTTGTGAGCCGGCATGTGGGTTGGAGTGGCGAGACAACGCACATAGTGGAGTGATAAAGTCTGTGAGCGGCACAGGCATGCGTAGTACAGAACACGCCAGAGGTGGCGCTGAGGTAGTGAGGACGAGGCGACGGCAGACTCAGGAGTGACAGGGGTGCGGTGGGGGGGGGCGACAGGAGCAGCGGGTGAAACAGGCGCGACGGACCAGTGGCGGTGAGGGCGACGGGGCGGGGCGGCAACGCGAAGGAATCGTACTTTTCTGGTGGCAGCGGCGGGATCGGCACAACGGCGAGGCGGCGAGAAGATCTGGGAGGACGAGAAAAAAGGGGGAAAAAAGCAACGAAACGCGAAGCGGATACAGCGGTGGTGGCATTGTTACCGCCAGAGCCCCTTCGCCTCCGCCGCCATCAAAGCCACCTCCGCTATTCCCGCAGATCGCGGATCTTCCCCTGCCTCGAACCGAAGAGGTACCGCAGGGTTTTCTTTCTTGCGCGTCTCTGGGGGGCGTAGTATCATCTGGGCGTTTTATTTCCCTCCCGGTCTATTGGCATTCAGTCGATGGGAGGGGAGTGAGCATTTCCGTGTCTCCTAACCAACTTCTTGCTTTGATACGGTTTGTAACGTATTGAAAAACTAAAAATGTGTTGGTGTTTAAACTCTATAATTAAGGATATTGGCAGAATACGAATTATTGAAAATGCAGTACGAAATAATTTTACTGAATATGAAATAATCAGTCTATATTATCCTTCTCTAGGGCTTTTATCCAGCCGATAGCTGGCTACCATTTACGTCGCATGGGACGTGTATTCGATTATATTAGACACCAACAAACTTGAGGGCTCATCTGATTTGGGGTCTGCAGAACACGAAGCCCTCTGTGACAACACATCCATGAGAGACAACGGACAAACAACCATGCTCAAAGCGGGAGTCGAATCCGCGACCCTTCGGACCGGAGCGCTGAGTTGGTACACGCTCTTAGCCACCTCGCCCATCCAGGACGGCATCAATCTATAATAATTCATAAATAATCATTCACCCTTCACGTTTCTTAAATATAATTTTATTTGCAATCTGATTCATTAGAACAACACGCAAATATGTTGATACAATTATAATATGCGGATAAGACTCTTTACGTAGTACAAATAAACTAAAACCCATCACTGAGGTCATACACTAGAAAGAAATGAAATAAAACATTCGTGTTAACCTCCTTGGTCAACTGCTGTCGCAAATGAGTAATGGATATCCTATCAATAACGCGAACGAGTTAGGATTTTGCCCACCACTACGCACGTACCGCCACCATTTGTTGTCGCGCGTTCAGTGTCCATCTCAAACTCCGCGAGCGGAGGCTGAGTTTCGATTCAAAGGGCGAGCTGGCGGAGGGCGCGTTGGCGGGGTAAGTCCGCTCAAATCGGATTACGCAGCGAACCCGTCGGCACGGCCGGCCGGCGGACGCCGCGGCGGGGACAGGGGCGGGTCTCCGTCCGGCCTCCGCTTGGGACTGTCCACCGGCGGCGGTGGCGGCGGCGACGGGGAAATCATACGATGACAGCGGTGTCAGTCTAATGCCCATAAGACTTTAAAACCGGCGCGCGCCAGCGCTCAAAGGGAGCGAGGTGCGGGGGCGGGGCCCGATGAGAACCCGGAGGAGAGAGAGACAGATCCCCCGAGGTGGAATGCGTAGGTGAATACGAGGATGCGGCCGGCGAGTGTGTGTATGTATGTAGGTAATGTGAGGTAAAGGGAAGTAAAGAGGGAGCAGATTGATATGGAGAGCAACGGGTTGTAGGTGGATTGAATAAAGGAAAATGGGATGGTAAGAGAGCAAGATTGGGAAGGCAGTGCAGCTAGGAAGGATGAGAAGAAACAGAAACTGAATTCGGCAAACGATCGGGAATGAATCGCGGAAGAATGGTAATGGATCGGGAAAGGATTTAGGATGAATTGGGAAAGGTTTTGGAGAATGAATTGGGAAAAGGATTGACATTGAATCGGGAATAGGATTAGCAAATATTCGGGAAAATGATTGGCATTGATTCGAGAAAGGATTGGGAATGAATCGAGGAAAGAATCGGCAACGAATCATAAAAAGCATTGTCAATGAATCGAGAAAATGATTGGCAATGATTCGTGAAAGGACTGTGAATGAATCGGTAAAGGAATGAATGGAGAAATGATTGAGAAAGAATCGGTAAAGGACAGGGAATGAAGCGGGAATGAATCAAGAAAGGATTAACAATGAATCTAAAAGGATTGAAAATGAATCTGAAAAGGATTGATGATGAATTGGGAAAGGATTGGGAATGAATCGGAAAATAATCGAAAATAAGTCGTGAGGTGATCAGACGACCAGGCATGAGATTGAATAAAAATCTAAAAATTTTCGTGAAAGTATGGAGAGAGAGCATAAGGAATGAGGCGACAGAGAGAGGGAGATATATAGAGGAAGAGATAAAGAGGAAGAGATAGAGAGGAAGAGATAGAGAGGAAGAGATAGAGAGGAAGAGATAGAGAGGAAGAGATAGAGAGGAAGAGATAGAGAGGAAGAGATAAAGAGGAAGGAGAGAGGGGAGAGAGATAGAGGAAGAGAGATAGAGAGGAAGAGAGATAGAGAGGAAGAGAGATAGAGAGGAAGAGAGATAGAGAGGAAGAGAGATAGAGAGGAAGAGAGAGAGAGAGGAAGAGAGATAGAGAGGAAGAGAGATAGAGAGGAAGAGAGATAGGGAGAGAGAGGGAGATAATAACGGTGGGGGGATTCGCACAGAACCCCGCCGGTTTGCGACGCGGACTCGCGCCAGCGAGCGACTGCCAGTCGAAGGCGGCGGACGGACAGCGCGAAGAGGGACGGGGCGGGGGCGGGGAGCAAATCTCGCGCGGGCGATCCCCCCGAGTCGGCTGTTCATGAATTCGGAAGCAGAACGGAGAAAGACGGGGGGTTAGTGGGCGGGATCAGCGCGCGCGTTGCGAGAGATAGGCCAGGCCAGGCGAGCGGCGCGGCGCCCGCTGCGGAGAGCAGCTGTCTTTGTTGGAGGTTTAGGACGCGATGGCGCCGCCCACCGGGAATCTGGGACACGCCCCCCTCGCGCTGCTGGACGGGGCTGGTCGCTGGCGTGCACAGGATACTCCTGATATTGGTGCGTGCCATTTCAGGAATAACAATTTCACTGTGTACGAGTTATGAATGTCATTCGGCCAATATATATATATATATATATATATATATATATATATATATATATATATAATAAACTAATAACGAACGAATTCAGTTATTTGTCATTGTTATTTGTCAAATTTTGTTCAAAACTTTTCGTAATACTACCTTTTAAAATCTTATAAATTATATTTGTATTTTGTATATATAAATATTCATTATACATATTTAGCTACAACCCTTTTGCCTCAATTGTTTTTAACGGACGTCGAACTGTTAAATTTCTTAAAGTGCATAGGCCGTTAAGACTTTGTTTGCGTTATGTCGATGTAACAGTTCAGTATTACGCAATGACGAGTAATAATAAATGGAGTCGGCCGGCCAGAAAAGATTCTATTTCACAATTGGAGAAAGTGAAAATTTTATTCCAGTTCTGTATTGGCACGATGTAGTTAAATACATAGATCAGAGCATGGCTGTTCGGAGTTGGGTACCAGTATGGAATGATTTTGACACAAATGAATGATTAATAACGTGACAAATATTTGCACGGTTGTACTGATTATTTATGAATATATATAATTTACGGTGAATTAATGTAATTTGGGCTTTTGTATTGATTGAATATGTCGTGATATATGGCGAAATCAAAAACTCGTATTGGTGCAGACAAAGTAAAGGATAAATATTTTGCGTGCTTTATCGCAGAATTTTTCAATTGGTACTGATTTTCACTTAGAATCGCTAACAAAGAAATGGCATTTGTAATTTTCTAACTGCCCAATTAACTAATATCTACCGCGTAATATTTTCTCTACTCCACCACGTAAACTTTATATGAAGAATTTCATTACATAATATTCGCTAATAATCAGTATTAAGCGTAGTCGACGTAAAAGAAACGATGGTCCGCGACAAGTCGAGAGCTTTTGCGACGTTGTCGAAAGTACCGGAAGCCGGGGGAGACTCGTTAGTGCGTCCGATCTCAGTCCTCCCATGGCCACTTCCTCTCTTCGTTTTCCCTTGTCCTCTGTGGGGGACTGACTCATTCGCGGGTTGTTTTTGCGGGCTGCATCTTTGAAGTCGCTCGCCCCAGGAGTAGTTAGTCCGGCTCAGGACGGAGACCAACTCAAGTCGCGACGCGGTGATTTTGAAAGAGGCGGCGGTGATAATTGGTTTTCTCCCTCGTTAGTTGTTCCTTTAGTCTCCAGAAGCGCCACTTTACTCCGAATTAGCTCTCGTGACTTTCTGATGCCGTGCCACAAGTATGTTTCGATGCCAATTATTTTAATTGGATTTTAAATTGTGTCGCTCATGAAGTATTATTATGTGGTAAGAGGTACCAGGAAAGAAATAAATGGTATTCTGTATTGTTTCAAGAAAAATAATTGGGAAAATCCTGTTTTCTGTTCGCGATTTATGCAACTCCGTGTCGGAACGAAATACACCGGCTATTCGTAATGTGATATCTTGGGCGTGCTTGAGAATTGAGCTCAACAATTATTTTAAAGGTGTTTGAAAACAAACAAAAGCCTTCAATTATTTCTCAAAGAGAAAATATTGGAAGGTTTGCGGGCATCAGAGAAATAAAATAAAGCTACTTATGAGAAAATAATGCTTCACGGCCCGAAATCCTTCTGGATTAATTGCAAGTGTTTAGTTGATAAAAGGAAGAAAATACTACGTAAATAGGATGAATGTGTATATGAGCCGAGATACTGGTGGAAGCGGAGAATGGTATTCGTTCAACAACAAAATAACACATATTTTTCTAAAATAGAATATCATTTAGATCGTGTGTTCTACTATTTTGTAATTTTTGGTAATGGTAAATAATGTATCTCATTTTACTTACATTTATTTATGATCGCCGTAATGTGCTTACGATCTCTGTTTATTTTAGTTATCCTTTGCGAAATTGTGTTGGTATGTATCAGTGTAAACTATGTTTTTGCCATGGAAGACAACGAAAACCGTAATTTCGGGCGCTTTTCCTTAATAAATTATAACTGTGAAATCTCCCAGTGGAATACTGACGAATAATTAGAGGGATGTGGAAGAAACCTCAGATAATCTGACTCCTTTTGTAACTTACACAATTAGTTACAGCATATGTATTCTATCTTTTCAAGTTATTTTATAATTGTGAATCGTCCGCATATTTCTCGAAGTGTACACTTCTTTAAGTTAAAACTACCTAAAATATTCCACCGGCTCAGAAAAGAGGTCTATTTCTTCTGGAATATATTTGCTCAAGTACTTCCTTCAAACCTACCTTGAGCCGCTGGGGGTACTTTATAAACATAAATTTTACATATGCATTGTCTTATTTATGTGAAGGGCTGTACATTATTGAATTCCAAGTATGGCGCTATAAGTGCCATATTGCTATAAGTGATTGAATTCCAAGTAATTGCTATAAGTGATTGAATTCCAAGTATGGCGCCAAATTTGAATTCATTTTGGCCGCTTGTGTGCCAACAAGCCTAATCCATGCTGATGATGACGTACTCACCCTTGAGCACAGAGCAGGTGGCGGCGGGTAGCTTGCAGAGGTCAGGTCGCCGCAGGTACTCGTGCCACGGGTAGGCCGCCAGGTAGGCGGGGTCGAGCCATGGGGCCGCTCCGAACATGGGGAAGACGGGACCGAAGCCAGGATGCTGACCCGGCAGGTAATGGAGGTCTGCAACACACATACAATTGAGTTACTTTCAGTTACATGCTATAAACGGCGATGGTGTAACGGTTAGCATATCGGGCTGTTATACCCAAGTTCGCAGGTTGATTTTTAAGGGCGAAAAAATCCTTCGTCTTCCTTCGGAGGGGAAGTAATGCCGGCTGTCCCATGTAGTAGATTTACTGCATGTAAAAGATCCTCAAGCCTAAATGAAGCCTTTGAGCTAAATTCAAATTGCCTGTTGCGTCGCCCAAACAATACCTTCTTTCTCCCCTAGTAGGTGAAAGGAGCGTAAAGAAATTTGCGTGGACAGATGGAAGAGCAGGC
The DNA here is from genome assembly GCA_011170035.1 of Teleogryllus occipitalis. Taxonomy (NCBI): domain Eukaryota; kingdom Metazoa; phylum Arthropoda; class Insecta; order Orthoptera; family Gryllidae; genus Teleogryllus; species Teleogryllus occipitalis. Next base: position 1,846 of record BLKR01004619.1, on the reverse strand, counting down.
CTCATGGCCTGAGTCTCGCCACGTAAAAAGAGTCATTCATTCATTCATTCATTCATAATCATCCTTGCCAAATCTCATTCGCTAAGTAAAGATGACGTTTTCTTTCATATTGAAGGCACCATTGTCACAAATCCCCGTAAGATAGCTAGTGCTATGAAATGGATTTAAAGTGGAAAAATAAAACCTCGCAAATTATGTTAGGAACACAGCTAGTGCACACGAAATTTGTATTACTCGTTATACTGGAACACACTGCCATCGTGAATAATTCGGAAACGATGCTTCCTTGACACCTAAACCCATGAATTGATGATACTACCGTTTGAGTTTCGAACGTCGAAAACGAGACAAACTTTTTTCAACATATGTGAAGTGAAAAGGCAAATACGTGAAAAGGGTGGATTTATATAATTGATTTAACGCACTGAGTGTAGTGATATTTTTCTGTATAGACAGACTTTCCAATGAACTTGACTCTCAATTATTATTGAAAATAATTTGAAACCAGTTAGTATATTGAAGGTATGTTAATATATTTACATCTTCGTGGAATTTTGTATTATAAATTCAATATTTTTAGAAAGTTTACTTTCGCTTCTTTTTACAAATATGTACAAAGTTGAAAACAAAGATTCATTTTAATATTATTATTCATTCATACACAATATTATTCACACATATTCATTAATTAAATTCATTATATTCATATTCATTCATTATATATATTCATACATATTCATTAATACACAATTCACTTTTCCACACAATTCTCTTTTCCCCATAGCACGTCATACGCAGTTTTAACTGTTTTTTGACGTAAAAAAAATAAATAAATATTTGAGAGGTTCACTAAATACGTTCATTCATGTATTTTCATTTTTAGATTGGTATCTTTATTACTATAGCACCTCATAATTGACCATTTTAAACATTTTCGCTGGTGTAAATCTGAAAGATCAATCAATCCAACCTGCAATCGGAATTCTCACCGCGATTCCTCGACCGCGTTACGTCGTTTCATTCTATCCACCACAATTCTTTAATGATTGTTCTCCTGTTTGTTTCAGGGCAGTGGTGGATTCACAGCACTTCAGCCCCGTCGGTGAGTGTAACAATAATGAGATTAAGGTAAATAAGTGATGGCTGAATGACAACTCATGCAACACTTAACTCGCATGCAAAATTGAAAATTACGATTCTCTTCGTTTTTTGTGACTCGCTACAAAAATCGAAATGACAAATGCAAATGGAAACGAGTCCAGGCATTAACTATTGATAAGAAGCAACCGAAAGAGCTCGGCTTCATGTGCAGAAGATATGAAATTATTGATCGTACGTATTCCCAGGATATAGAATCACGCGGGTCAGTATGCAAAAATCGTAATATTTAATTGTTAACGAAATGAGCTGAGAAAAATGACCGACAAAATGAGAGTTCGCGATAAATTATTTCCTTCACTGTACGTATGTATTTGTCTCTCAAAATAAGGACAGCTTTCGATAACGACGTACGGTTAATTTCATTAAACCAACTGTAATTCGAGAATTGAATTTGTTTGGGAGAACGTGGTTTCTATATTTCCCAATCTATGAGCAAATTTATGAATTTATTGAATGTTTTATTCAATTTTTAATTCAGTTTTGATGTGCCTATGTTTTGTTTTCGTCGCGTTAGGTATTAGGCATAGTACATTTTTATTTATGGACTTTGTTTTATGTAATCCTGAGAGGTCGTACATATATAATATGATGTAAGAGTCGGCATTATATATCTCAACGAATATTCTTTCCAGTTAACACTCCCGTATTTATTTCAAACCGATTCAGATTACTGATATGCAAACGA